>JAOUZG010048650.1:1904730-1927044 GCA_026289955.1 Argiope argentata | reverse complement strand
ATATATATATATATATATATATATATATATATATATATATATATATAAATGAATTTTTGTTTGTTCGTACCTTATGCGCTGGCTATCATTTCGTCGATTATGATGAAATTGGGTCAACTTATTCCTTATCTCTGTGCTTAGATTATATTTTAAGACTGAAAAACGACAAACAGCAAAAGGCAAATGGCTAGTGTCTTCCTGTGTTAATTGCACATGAATCCAACAAAACTATTGTGATTAATGCCAATCAATGTGAGTGAAACGAAATCGAAAATAATTAGTGCAGGCACTATTTTTTTTTCTTTTCTTTAATTAATATCCAATATTTGACTGTGACGAACCGCACTTATTATTCAAAGTTCATCTCATATGTAAAATATAGAATTTTTATTATCGATGGCGATCAAGTTATATATATAAGAGAAATTTCCCAGTGCAAACAGTAATTTTTCAATTTATTCATTCCATTGACAAATCATATTTCGGTTAGAAGAGCGCATATCATGTTGATTGTTCCACAAAAAATATGTCCCTGAACGTTCGTCACTTATAAGATATACGAGAGCAGCATGTTCAAATAAGCCAATTCAAACTTTCCAAACAAACGAGGAACGACAAGCAATCAATAAAGCATATCGTTTATGAATTGTAAATTCACGCGCTTCCGAATTTCAAGATCAACATGCAGTAAAAATCGAAAGTCAGCGTTTATATGCTACCTGATCGTCTGCATTAGAATCAAAAGACCAATATGCGGCGAGAAACGGTGCAACTAATAACGGAAATCCGATTGGAGGAGATGTGCTTTCTGCACACATTTCCATTATTCCCACTGGCATGCCTTTTGATTTCAAACGACTGCAGTTCCCCATTTGACTTGCATTCTCAGTGAGAATCAACACAGCACAAGATCAGTCACTTTAAATGTGAGGATTGAATCTAGAAAATCCATGTTTTTCACATGGCCAGTTTATGGTGGATGGGTATGAGTCGGACAGCCAAGAAATTTATTTTTGCTGGAGACTGAAAGACAAAAAGTATTGTCCACCCTAAGAGCACTTGAATAAAAAGATAAAAGTCTATGAATATATATTATTTGTGCTTCTTTTATATGTATCATTAAATTTCAATGAATGTATTCATTGCTGATAAGAAAACATTCTTTCTATCATTCCTAATTGATCAAGATAGCGGTTTTAAATCTCAAACGATATTTCCAAAGTTATTTCTTCTGTGGCAGCAAAGCGTCAGGTTGGAGCTACTAATAAATAAATCTAAAAATTATTCTAGATTATATGTATTCTCAGACCCTATTCATAGCAAATTTTTCTTAAATAATAATATTAAATAGGAACTTAGCATAAATTATTCGTTGCAGTAATCAAATTTTGACTTTAAAAATCTATTTAATTCAACAAAATAAAAATTAGAAAAAGAATCAAGGAATAACTTACAACAAATTTGAAATATTCAATTAGAATACAGATTGTCAGATATTTACTTTTTTTAAATAGTGTTATGATCGCATAAGGCTCAATTTTATTATAAACATTTATATAAACAATAAATGAATAAGTGTATAAGCATTAAATTTGCACTGCTTTAACGCTTTTCAAATTATGGTGCTTAAACTTTTAGCTTCGACCGAAATTTTAAATATTAAAAATGTTTAAGAGATTTCCACAAATTAATCATAATCAATATTGCATGTAACCATCTGGTGATAAAATACAACTGAGATATAAAGTTCTTTAATTTCACCGTGTGAAGATATTTTTCATCTCTTTTAGGATGCAATAGCGATAACTTTAACTGCTGCCGAAACAAACCTTCAATTTCGATACCCACGTCATTTATTTCGAAAAGGGAAAGTTCCCTTTCTGAACTGCTAAATTGCCACAATTTCTTTTCACCTCTTTTTACTACAAATTCTAGAGAAAACTGTTCAATGTTTCTCTTCAGTGGTCACACGTCGGATTCTCAATACAATAAGTAAAGTTAGAATGTTTAATCTACAATTGCAGAACATTTTTTTTTCTTTCAAGATTCTCAAAACATGCGCGTGCCTTTATATCCAAACTTTTACAGTTTTTTTTAAACGTCCAAGTATTTAACTTCAGATAAAGATTTAAAAAATCATAGGCAGATGCCTCAGCTGGAAAGAATTTTGCTTTCATTTCATTGCCTTTCAAAGTTACCTGAAGCGTGTATAATCTCGCAAAATAATCACCAGACACGAATCGCCATTACATCTAACATTAGCTGCCGATGTCATTGGATTTACTTTTATTACGGTAAACCAATTTCACAGTGTTTTAGTTCACTGGAAATATTATCTGAAATTTCCGGGCTTTTTTTTTCCAGTACTGGAGGATTACCGGAAATTGTAAATTATATCATGTCTCGGAATTTAGAAAGGAGTTTTTTATTTGAAGAACCATTCTAAAAATATTTTTAATTACTTTCTATATTTTTGTATAAAAAATGTGGTTAATTAAGAATATATTCGTTATCTAAAATTTTATATTTATATTAGGTAAAATAATATTTGATCTTTGAGGCACTTAAAAGATCATATATTCCCCTGAAAATAATATGATCTTTTCTCTTCACTCCAAGCTGAAGCACGAGATAACAAAAACTGTAAGCCATCTATTCCGATTTCAGCTTTACCTCACGAAGACATATTCAACTCAACTTATCAACAAAATATCTATCCTCAATAATGTCATATGGCCCTTGATCTTTTGAATTTAAGGGGCCTAATTTATCTAAAAGAAAACTTAAAGAGGTCGTGAGAACCCATTTCTTAATTCAAACTTTACCAATTTCCAAATTTTCTTAAGTACGTTTTAGTATAACGTTTACATTTTAATTCTCAACGCATCCATTACTTTCATTCTTACCTTATTATTTTAAAAAGCTTATATATTCTTAATTCTTCTATTATCCTTTCGCTTAATTCTATGCATACGTTCAATTCATATCCATATATATATTAGTCCGAAATTTATTTTCTATAAACTCTTTTACACATTTCAATATTTTAATCTTATATCTTCTCTACCGTAAAGGAGGGTTGCTTATTCTGTTTGCATTAAACAAGTGAAATTCTAGTTTACTTTTTTGTCTGAAACTACCTATAATCTGTCTTCCTATAAATGAGTGGTGAACCATTTTAGGTCTTTCTCTTCTCATCTGTGTCTAGCATTTTATTATTTGTAAATCGAAAGAAAAAAATAGCCAGTTTTCTCCAATTTGTACTGATTTAATAATAGTGAATCAATATTTCTATTTATTTTCACCCCTTTTCTTTTGCTTTCATTTATTTCCAAACCTAGCTGTTTGGTAATATTCCAGAGTCTTTCCCTCTTCTTCCTCACGTCTGTTAAACCGGAAGTAATAAAACAGTACCATCTGTAAAATATAAGAAATAAAAGCATAAATGTATGTAGTTTAATATACGAATAAATGTTCTGTAAATAATGATATGTAAAACCTGAGAGTGCAGTGTGTGTGTGTGTGTGTGTGTGTGTGTGTGTGTGTGTGTGTGTGTGTGTGTGTGTGTGTGTGTGTGTGTGTGTGTGTGTGTGTGTGTGTGTGTGTGTGTGTGTGTGTGTGTGTGTGCGCTGTTCTATGCTCAAAAATAATATGTTATTTTCTTTAAAAACAAAGTGCCGCTTTTTAATGTTTTCTTTTATGTCTATCTACTCTTTCTGAATTTAGAAATTGAGTCTGTAATCTTATAACTCAGTGTCGTGCAATTTTACAAAAGAAAATAGTTTTTTCAGTATTTTTTTTTTTTGCATTTATTTATCAAAGAGATTTTTTTTAAAAAAAAATCGGGTAACAAGTTTATTTCTTTTTCTTTCCGTGCTTTTAACGGTTAAAATTTTTATGTTGGCGTGTTTGAGAATGAAAAATAATATTAGCCATATAAATAGGGAAATGTTTGAAATAGAATTCATAATGTTAATAGATTTAATTATATTCAAGTATCTCATGTAATATTGCAAATGGTATCTTAATAATTCACTTACTCTAAATTAAAAAAATATATTATTCAAAGCATTTCTAAAAACGATTGCTTTTTTTTAATGTTTTTATATGAAAAATATAAAAACATTAAAAAAAAGCAATCGGAAGGAAATCTTCTATGCATATTTCATTGTATTATGTCAAAACATAGTTTCTTGAATGGCTAAACACCACGTGCTTGTGCAAGTTAAATTATACTGTTATTCATTTCAATTGTTTATTTGAATGAGTCATTTTAGTATTGCAAACGATCCAAAAAACTTTGTCTCGCATTTATTGTTTAAAAAATATCACATTTCCTTTTTTTTTCATTTCATATAATCGCATGCTCAAAATGACATTTTTTCAGGTTTTATTCGCTGTAGTTATTAACTTATTTTTTTTAATCAGAGCTTTTGTAAATGCAATGACAATACGGTATTAAATGCTGATTGTTTAAAATGCTCGTGCAGATAATAAAATCTTTATTTTTTGTAAACAGATTTTTGTTCACGCCAAAAGCCTCATTCCAAAAATATCATTTTCAGGCATGATAATATACTAATTATTGAGGTATATATAAAAAGTATTTAAAATTGAAAAAAAGTGTCTTCGATTCAAGATTCTTTGTATCCTAATTTTACATTTCAAGCATAAAATGCATTAAGAATATATTGGGACTATAAATTTTATTTTTTATAATTATATTCAAATTGCTGGAATGATAATAATTCTAAAAATATGGATTATCACATTATGAGCTGAATTCTATGTAGTTCATATTGCAAAATAAATATCCTAACAATCTCAAATTGATGCTGTTACAAACGATTTGATTCATTCGTGTGTAACATGAAATTTCACCATATTTAATAATTTTCTCCCTTTTTCCTAGTTTTAATTTAATAATTTCAACAATAAACTTAATTTGTTTTTTCAACTAGTTTTTTTTATTCATAGATATCATTTCAATGGCGGCCTTTTCTTTTGTTCCCTTTCTTGAATGTGTCCTCGGTTTACGCACTAGAGCGACAAATGAGCTCCAAGTGCCTAGCTTGTGATACAAAAAGAAAATCTATTAAAATTCAAATGAGAGACTCCATAAGAAATTCAGATCACATTGTTGCCTAATGTACACCGACAACTTATTTTGTCGGTATGCAGAAAACCGAGTAATATATTACTTACAAGACAACTTTCTTCTTTCTTTCTTAATTACTTTTATTTCTATGAAAATACGACTTTATTTCCCTAAAAAAGAAATATTTCCACAACCAAATTAGACATACGTGTATTACAGTACAAAATTAAGGCTCTATTTTTAAATCCTTGTATTTTAACAAATGAAATTGGATCATTTTTTTTCCTTTACGATTTTCTAGAAACTCCATAATTTCATTTGTTGCATAGATATTTCTAGAATATTTTTAAATTTAAATTTTTGAATATTATTAAATTAGTAAGGATCTAAACGAGTTAATGTTTTCTGGGTTTATTTTAAATTGCCGTATATGTTACTGAAAACAGGATATATATTAGTGTAACACCAATATGCACTTTTTTGTTTAAGAGAAGACATTTTGAAACCAATTTGATCATAGTATTTAGTTTTCTTTTTTGTATGGCCATTTTTATCAATATATTGTCGATATTTCATTAAACTTTCTTTACAGGATGTTTTAAAATTAATTAATATACTTCCGCAAATGATAGAATACCCTGAAACATTGCTTAAATTATGATCTCAACTGCAGATGGCATAGGTTATTTTTATGGAAATATCTTAATCTTTTGTTAGCAATATTCCTATTGCTTCCAAATAGATACTAATAGCTACATATTCTACAGTTCTCGTATCAATTAATAAAAATATCTGACGATTTCTATAGCATATTGAACTTTTTAAGCCAGCTATCTGATGTATGTGTTTAGTGTTCGTAATTTTAAATAATTTTTAGGAAAATAATCGTCAGACAGTTGTCATTTTCTGATCTTTTAAATATAAATTTTCTTTTTAATATATCTTGTAACTAAGATTTTTGGGTTGTATAAAAATGTATTTAAAAAATGAAGTGTGTCCCAAAATTAACGCAATATTTGAATTTGCCACCATTTGTGTAGTAAAGTTTTGAAAGCACTATTAAAAAAACCATTTGACAGCTCAAATCAAAATTAGTAAAAAATCAAATTGATCAAAAGTAAAAAAGGGAGAATTAAATAAAAAAACAGTTTTTTAAAAATTGTTTCATTTTATTAAATAGTAAATATACAGGATACAGTTATACAGGGAATAACATAGCATGCATGGCTTTTTCTTTATATATGCACTCTTTTGTTGAAATTTTTCATGACTATTTTGTATCGACGTAACTAAATTTTGTTGATGCAGAGTTGAATTCCTTCCTTCAATGCACGTCTGCTTGTGGATTTATCGCCCTAGAGCTTTGGATTCAAATAATCTCATTAAAAAATCCAATGGTGTTAAATTCCTGAATTTTTTAACTGCAGTCACCATATTTTCATTTATTTTAAGTTTTGTTCAACAATAAGAACACTTTGTAATGTAACGCTCCATTTTTACTAACCCTAAATTATCAGCAGTCAAATGTTTTTTAATAGGGTTGTCAACACTAGACTGTACGATAGTGTTAAATTTAAATCTTGCATTGATTCTGGAACACCTCTTATAAATAAAATGTACTGTTTTGTATGGCATTATTATTTTATTTGCGACGATACAGCCTATCATTGCACTATTTTTCGACTTTTAAAAAAATTTATATTCATTTTGAATTATCTTGCATAATTTTTTCAAATGATATTTAAAAGAAATTCCTTTTCTGATTGTTTATGATAAATAATAATATTGAATTTTTTGTACCAAATGATTCACTTTTTTTAACTGGATCAGGTTTTTATCCCTCTTAAACGGATATTAATAAACCTTACTGAAATGACAAAAAAATTACCTTCAATTCTCAAAATTTGCATAATAATAATTATTGGATATCGAACAATTTTTAGAACTTTCAACTTTCGATGTATCTGAATTACTTAGAAGTAGGCATATAAGAATCCGATGCGCGTATCCAGTTTCTTTCATCTTTATTTATGGTACACATTTACATAAATGTGTGTGCGTTCATTTAAATGTCAGTAACGCAATTTTTTTCTAAAGACGAATTGTTAAATATTTCTTTCAGAAACTTTTGAGATTTATTAAATTTTTAGAGAATGCGATAAGAAACTTAATGAGGAAAATCTCAAAAGAAAGCGTGTAGTTTGAAAACTTTATTTCCACAGTTGGTGAAGGTCAGTTGAGCCATCTTTTAATTTACATCGTTATTTATTGAAACTGAGTTATTTGGTTGCCTTAGATAATTCTGGTAAGAAAATGTATAAAAAACAGCTTTGTCATTAATTTGACAGGAAAAAAAATCAGAATCGTAATATACAATTAAATAGTGGAAATAATTGTTAATTTTTTTTCTTTATTCACAATGCGATTTCAATTTGAAGTGTAGTCTGTCACATAAATTCATAAATTTCCAGAAATTATATTTATTTATAACGCTTACTTGATGAAAATATGTTCGTATGCAAAAAATTGAACACCTGGACCATTCATTTTGAAAGTTGTGTGAGTCAATTTTTTCTTCCTGTTTGAAGATCCCGTAAATTATCGCTAGAGATTTTATTATTGGCTAATTTTAAATTGAATAAAACATTGCCTATTAAATATAACTAGATACCTTAACTTGTTATGAATAAAAAATTTAAGCTAAATTATTCATAATTTATGCGAAATCAATTTAAATAAACATGCAACATTTTCAGAATAAACGACTCAAATGCTTATTTTACATGATGCATGATAAATAATATTTGATGAAGATCAAATGAACAGTAATTCATCAAGGAATAGACAGAAGGCTTTTTCATTACGAAAAATTCATCTATCACGAAAATTCATTCTATTATAATTCATCTCAAAGTTCTGAATTCAAAAACTTTTTTTCATTCATATAACTAGTTGAGTTCATTTATCAGTGAATTCTGTTTGGGTTTTCAAATTGACACGCTTTTAATTTGACAACGCTATTACAAATTTGATGTCAGAAAATAAAAAGCTTTCCTGAATTTACGCTTTCATTCTGTTTCATTTTACACTTAATCAATGAAAGAGAAAAAATGAAGTTCAAATTTATACATTCTTAATATTTTGTATTTGCATCTTCAGAAATTTTGCTTTTATGTGCGCTTATATGCATATTTGTCAACTAATTTGCATTTTTTACCCTTAAATAGAGCAGTATTTCAAACATCTGGCAACTATTATTGAGTGGAAGAGAAAAAAAACGATAGAATTCAATGTTCGATTTTCTAGATTAGATTTCTGGAATGCTGTTTTATTCAAGGTTGAATGTCTGTAATTCCTAAATCGTTTATCATTCCCTTTCCGTCACGTACTGTGCTGTAAAATTGAAAATAGGGTTCAATATATTGTTTATGTTTATGCTTAGAAATCAATGCAATGCAATTCAAGTAAGTCATTGCAAACTGAAATTTGTGTTCTGAATTTATTGGTACATAGGTTTTCCCATTAAATTTCATAAGTTGACATTTTACTAAAGTTCTAGAAATTGCATCCAAATTAATTAGAGTTAAATCCCTCCGCATTCCTTTATGAAATTCAAAAATTATTTCTTCTATTTGCATTATAAAAACTTTTTAAAAATGCATTAACTTTGTGTTCTGTGTGCATAGTAAATTCCTTTTGTGTGCTTTTGCTTAAATCAATTTAATACTGATAATAATAATTCCTTTTAATGTGTTATTGCTATCATATTATTCATGATTTTTTAAACGTTAAATTAAAATAGGTCAAGTAAAAAGAAAAGATATTGATATTTGAAATGGATTCGGAGTTCAAATCCAACACCCCACACTTTCGGTCCTAACAAATTTTCATCAAAAATTTATGATATAGAAAATGCATTTATAACAGTCTGTAATTTATCAAATTTGAAAAGATAAAGTTTAAATATAAACAGCTATCCATTTTAACAATAGCCCTAAAAATATCTTATTTTTGTACTTCCAGATGAAAATCGCAATTATTATCATGTCAGAACAGGATGTTATTTTGAGAATGAGTCAACAAAAATCCGTAAGCGAAAAATAAAAAAAATTGTTATCTGCACGAGCATCTCAAAAAAACCAGCTTTTAATAACGTGATGCCATTGCATTTACAATAGCTCTGATTTTAAAAGTTAAGTTTATGACTTCAGCAAATAAAACATAGAAAAATGTCATTGTGAGCACGTGACTATATGAAATGAAATAAATAGGAAATACGATATTTTTTTAAACAATAAATGCGAGACAAAGTTTTTTTTGGATCGTTTGCAATACTAAAGTGACTCATTCAATGAAGCAGTTAAAATGAATAAAAATATAATTTAACTTGCACCGTGGTGCTTGGTCGTTCAAGAAATTATGTTCTGATATGATACGCTGAAATATACATAGCAGATTTCATTTTAATCTTTATATTCTTCTTTAAAATGAATCATATACTTAACATTGAGGGGATAAAATGGATTCTATCTATTCTATCTATTTCCATTGATGTTTATGAAAATGGGAATTTTTTTTCCTTCATTGCTAGGTAGAAATGTAATTCCAGCTTATTCACATATGTTTAAATTAATGTGCACATACAAAAAATACAGCAAAGAGTTGTTACCAACATTGATAGAGACTAACAATTAAAATTCAAAATGGAAATAGATCTGTACTGTAGTCTTGATTAAATCGCCACAACAATGTATCTATATGCCTACCTATTCAAAAACAATAATATATCGATTTTTATACTATAATATTATTATTATGCTTATTTATTATACTAGCCGACTTTTGCTAGTTCGCTAGAATTCATAGTTGCTAAAAGCTTCAAGTAAATATTTTGGGCAAAAATGTTTTAAGAGTTCCCACACCAAAATATTTTGAGACTTCAAATTATGATAGAATAATTAATATATTTCAAAAGCCATATACCGTTTTGTTCATCTTTTCATGCATTTCCTTAATATATTTTCTATTTCTTTATACATTGAATAAAGGCAGAAAAGAGCAACAGTATTTAGTAATGAGAGTACATCAAATTATTTTTATACCATCGCTTTATTCTGAAATCAAGTCTTAATTAATAGTAAAAAAAATCAAAAATATTATCAAAAACATATTTTATTCAAAGAATATTATGTACGTATTCCTATATCCTTTTTACATACGTATAGAAAATATGTATTATAACAGTGAGTTTTGTTACAAAAACCTTGCATTCTAATCTTGGAGGGCAAAGAAATAAAATCATAGAATGTCGGAATTTTAGGCGGTGTTTTTTGTTATTTGGCTTGTCTTTCTGGATACTCTAGAATATATTGTATTATTATAAAATATGCTTCAATTTTTTTTAATTAATTAAAAACTCAGAAAAATAATGAAAAAATTAGGCTGAATGAAACGATAATTCATTAAGACAAAATTAGAACAAGATAAAAATAAAATATTTTAAGTTTTTAAAATAATGTAAAAATCATTTTTATGGAATATATTTTTGAAAGGTACGTTGTGAAGTTTCATTACATAGCAATTTCTCCAATTTGCTATTTAGTGAAATTTAAAAATAAGAAAGAAGGAAATCGCTCATTATTTTAATCGCCTATAATTGTTTGCCACCCTAGAATGTACCAAGTTTGGTACTTATAGGTTAGATGTATGTAGAGTGCCAAAACACCTTATAGACATTCATTTTTATTAGCGGTGGTGTGATTATAACATATTATACTGCATTAGCCATCTCTTAACATCATAAATTTGAATTGAACAAAGAAATAAAATTAAAATTACTGCCATAAGAAACTTTATTAATTTTTCAAAGAAAAAAATGAAATGCGCTAGAACATTTTCATTCTATTTTCATTTAGCTATAATTTCAGTTTTTTAATAGCGTTCTGAGTTTCCTCCATATTGTATTCATAAATTTCTTTCCAACGGAAAGAAATGGATCGAACATCAGTTACAAATTTTGGGAGAGAAATCAATACAAACGTGTTTTGGAGAGAAATCAATACAAACGTGTTTAGTTTTCTTCATACATTATTTATTTTCTCTCATTTATCAAGTGAAAATTTACTTCGTAATTAATATCGTAGAATGACATGTTGTACGTTTATAACATACGTGTTTCAAACAATGTTGCTGTCCTTGAGAATGTATCTTCTTTTCTCAAGGGCACGAGCAGGACGAAGTGGAATACCTTAGTATTAAAAAAACCTTAGTATCTTTGTATTAAAAAAAATCCTCAAAGAAAAAAAACCCCCAAAAGCACGCAGTTTACGTAATATTTACGTAATTGCATTCTTTCGTATTTAATAACTGAGCTTAATTGACAGTTGTGTTCAGTAAAAGGTCATATTTAAATACATAGATAATTGCAAACATTTTTGAAATAAGCGTGGAAATTTTAGCTACTGGCCTTTTACTGATAAAAATAGTGAAGGGAATGATTAAAAAACAGGTTAAGTAAAACTATCATAAGTTTAAAATGTTATCAGTTTCTTTGTTTATATTATAAACGGATTATTTTGAATTAATTTGCATTTTTAAATAGTCTTTGAGATACGAATAGGGCAACAACAATTTCAGCTGTGTTTTCAAATGAGAATGAATAATATGAAATACAGCTATTGAGAAATATAAAAGTTGCAGAGTAAAAATACTTCACATGCGACCCCTATACAATGCGGAGATTTTTCCTTTCAATAAAGTTATGCATGTTTAATTATGAACAAGACAGGAAGAACATTTGGTAATTATAATATTGTATTTATTTTAACAAGATAATATTTACAGATTGGCGTAAAATGAATAAATTATCATACATGATAAGGGTCGGGATTGCCTGGTTGGTAGGCCGTTGGATTCGCATCCCTTGGGAGGTGAGTTCGAACCTATCAGCCGTAGACTTTCGTATGTGAGGTGGCTGACGCACGTTAAATTTGAAGTGGTCACAAAATCCACCGTGTCGTTAGCGTACTGGGCGTATGGGCTTATTGTTAGCGTACTGGGCGTATATTGACGTACTGGGTCAGAGGTGATCCTTTTCTGTTCAAGATATAAATTACGATCTGTGGGTGAATGAATGAAATGCATGAAGTCCGGCCCGTAAAAAAGTGTCTGTGAAATGTTTGATCTCTAAGTCAAACTTCTGGTTTCGTGTGCTTAGAGGTCCATACCCTCAGCTACTCTCCCCCCTTCGGAGGGTACCTCATATTTAGGGATGAGGTGCTTCCAGTATGGTGGCTGGATCCCGCCAATCCGGTGGGTACACTAATATGTGGAAGTAGGCTCCTCTCATCGATGACGGGACGTACTTCCTTCGGGGAAGGTTGTACCGTGGCCGGTGATAACCATTAGGAGTTAACCACAGCTCCCACTAATTGCTGTTGTGGGGGTCCAGTCATTTAGTGCTTATTGCTAATCCGTGTGCCTTCGTGGCGGGTGGAAGAGTCTGTTCGGTGATTTATCCTCAACTACTGCACCCCTCCTTCCCTTGTCAAACGGAACACAAGAACAACATCATACATGATTAAAAAAATTATATGGGATAGACAGGGCTGTCAAATATGACATATAGTTAAATTTTGGGTTCTGAGAGAAGCCTCAATTCCTTCCCGAATGTTATAATGCATAACTCTCATTAAAAGAAACGTTTTTTAGCTAGAATCTGTATAAAAAACTTCATTCTAAAAATACCCAAATTTATAGCTATAGATCCATTTATTTATATTGCATGATATTTTAGTACAAGACAGTTGTCTAGTGATATTTGTTTTAAACAAAATTTGATAAAAATATGACAATGCATTATTGATTTGCTATAGTGTAATGCTTCTGAAGGGTTGGCATGCTTACAGCATCTTCTTTATTTCATTGGAAAGTCGCTGCTCTGCCGGGGCTGTAATTTCCTCTTCATTTACTTTTTACTGAAACCAAAAATGAAACTCGAAAATCTTGGATAAGTTTTTCTAAAAGATCAGCAGTACCAATACTATTTATCTCTAGCTGCATAATCTTGGCCAGAGATACAATTTCACCGATTAAGATTTCAAATTTACTTGCCCAAACTCATCGGGTTCGCGTTCGACAACCCGAACAGTCCAAAACTTCTTCCACTCAGAAATAAGATTCAAATAAGTGTTTAAAACAGTCAGATCCCCAAAATGCAAGCTCATTCTATAAGAGATATAAGGATATATCTTCGTATCTCTGCAAAACATCGCTCATTAAGGTAATTTTTTAAAAAAAATTTTGTCATGCAAATCATTTGTTATGCGTTACAGGCATCATTAAGCTATGTATACCAGCATGCATTAAAATAAAATTTTACACATTTTTAATAATTTTGATCAAAATTTTGAAATTTTGAGTAATCTGCATGAAACTCTTTATACAACCTTTTTTTTTAAATTTAATGAACTTTTCTATGTTTTACTGTACTTTATTTCCATACAGTTTTCTTTCTAGCTCAAATAAATTTTAGAAAAAAAAATTAATGTTTTTTTACAGTGATATTTTCAAATGCTTTAGTAATTTGTTTTATACTTACGAGGGCTGAAAAGTTATTGAAATACATTTTTTTCGTGCATGTTATTGCTGGTATATAATTAAATGATATTTTAGAAATACAACTAAACGAATCAAATCAAAATTATTACGCTCTGATGTTTTTAGACCAGCTGTTAGTGTCTTCTTTGAATTTTTAATTAATCATTAAATAATTTTAATCACTTAATCAAAATTCCACAATAAAAAAAATTACAAACCAAATTATAAGGAGCATTGTCTATTTTTCAGATTATTGAAATCAATATTCTTCTTAGTCATCAAGCAATGTTAATTTATGTTCAAGTTATCTTATATAAATCACTCTTTCCTACTTGTCTCACACATATAATCATATGAATTAATTACCCCCCAAAAAAAGAATTAAATAATTTTTTAATGTGAAAGCATCTGATCAATAAAGCTTTTTTTAATTCTTTTGTTACTTTTTTGAAGAGTCGTATAATTCTATAACTATTAAAACAAACAAATTTTCAACTTATTTATTTGCTTACATTTTAAAGGCACTTCATTTCTCACAGAGGAAAAAATTGAAAAGAATTAATTGCCAAGCTTCATTTAACATACCACCCGTTAGAGAACATGTCTTCACGTTTTTTAATAAATCTTATATAATAATTTCAAACGTTTTATTGCCTTTTTTTTTCTTCCGCTACGCTGATAAAATCAAGAGCCACGAGCGGAATTTTGTTCTTTATTTCATCCTACATATAAACACAGCATACTAAAACTCCTTTTATCAAAAAGGAAGAGATCAGAGACAAGATTTATCGTCATAGCAAATGTACCTTTAGGTCCTAAATCAAACCAAGAAATTCTGTATAAATTATGGTTAAAAAGCTGGAACAGACGGTTTAAAGAAATCTTTTATTGTATACATCATAATATGTAACCCTTTAATGAAGATTTATTTTAAATTGTCTGTAATTAAATGTTTAAAAAGTAACTACTTTACTTATGAAAATTAAAATAAAAGTTTCAATTTCTGTTTTCTTCTCAACATCTGATAAAGTTGTACTCAATGGGTAATTTCATATACTAATGTATTTCATCCTATTCAATATTTTAAATTGTTCTCTTACTACACTTTGCTTTTATAGTTAACTTCATTTTTCTTTACTTTTTCCTTCTCTCTTTCTCATATAAAATATAGAGAGAACGGTGTAATAATCAAAAAAATTCAAACTCGAGATTCTGAGAAATTTCAGATCTCTCAGACCCCGAGAAACCCATTTTTGGCATTACTTCTGTCTGTCTATGAACAATATAATTCAAAAATGCTTTGAGCTAGCCGGATAAAATTTGGTATGTAAGGAAAATTTATAAATTTTTAATAAACTTAGAACAAAATGTATTCAGAGCAAGTCTCTCTGGGTGGCTATTCAAACAGCTATAAGAGCTAAACATGAAGAACTAGATAAATAACATGTTGCACTTAGTTTTAGCGTTTAAAATGTCCTAATACCCATATTATATAAATATATTAAAATCTATATAATTGAAAATGTTATTTAAATTGTTATATACCATATTAAATTTCTTGCCAAATTTCACAAGGGGTATGAAAATCCGCATGCATGTAAATGCAATAATTTAATAAAGCAATAAATGAAATTCGGTATTAATTCTTGCCAAATCTATGTTTTAATCGATTTTAAAGAAAAGTATCTAAAATTCAGTTTTCTGGTACTTATGAATTACCGATTAATCACATACGAAATCGCAAAACTTCAGTATCAAAACACAATTTGAAAAAAAAAATTAGATATTACAAAAATGAAATCTACGATCGCAAATTTCAAGTTGTCATGTGAGAACATTATTTTTAAGTCATTATTTATCTTAATTAATTTAAATCACTAAGCAGTTTAAACCGATTTAAAACAATCATGATCTCTCTCTCTCTCTCGTGTGTGTGTATCAAAAGGCCCTTACGCACTTCCACGGCTTGTGGTGGGGGGAAATTGTAAATTAAATTAAACCCTAATTAATTTCCATAGTTTTATCATAATTTAGTCTATAGCAGCATCATTCTAAAATATTCTTTTATTTCCTGATCCATTCCACTTGTTCTAGTTAATTCAACAGAAGATTTGCTGTATCAGCTAAAAGCCAACTATTTCCCACACTCCGAGTAAAAGAATGAAAAAATTATCCAGCCAAGCACATTCTCCTTTACGAGAGATCCCTTACCTATTTAGGCGTGTGTTGTGGAAATCCCCAATGAAATCTCATTGTATAAGCACTGTGAAAAAAAGATATTTTCCTTATCAAAGTCTTAAGGTATTTAAAATCAGGGAAAATGATTTCCCTTCCTTCTTTACACTTCTGCTTTTCTTCCAGCTGTGAGTAACATATATATATATATATATATATATATATATACAATTTTTCCAGCTGTCAAAAAAAGTTGTGGAGCGCCACTGGTTTTGAGATGAAATAACAGCTACGATTCCATAGTTCTACGTCAACTTTTTAAAAACACATCTGCTTTCAAAGAAGCAGACATAATAATGATAATAATAATGCAATACTGGTAAAAGCAGGTAAAAAAATTTATCAACCGATAATTTCTGCGGCCTATAATTTTTGGCCGTATATTTTGGAGCCATCAAATCCTCTTAACCAAAGCAACATGTTCTCACATGATTAAAAAAAGCGGTAAAACCGCTAGATTCAAGTCAAACTTTGAAACTTTGTAATTATTATTGTCCAATTCCATCCAAGGTGTTGACGATTTTGTCCAAAATCCATAATCATGCAAGATAGTGAGATAAGGATTTTTGGAGAGTGCGCTTAAAAGTGTCGGAGAGATTATTTCTCAAACTTGCTCCAGATATTAGGCGAGTTATAACAGATTTGAAACAAATTGTAACGGTTAAACATATTTAAAATCCTTTTTCTTTTAATATTCTTTTATTAAATAAAATACATAAAGCATTTGGTAATTGCTATCATTAGCATGATGATATTAAATTATATCAATTAGGTTACAGTAAAATAAAGATAAAATCATTTAACCGATCAACAGAGAAGTTGCTCATCGGAATTGCTTTCTATCTTCCGCATTTATATTTGCACCTTTTGAATTAGCTTTGAACGCAATTTTCATCAGCAGAAGAGGAGGACCTTGGGCCTGACTTATATTTTGCTATGCACTAGATTTAAGACGGGAGTGATACTGGCATAAGTGGATTTAATGTATTTTAAATTTGACGGGCCTGCCATCTTCTGATAGGGCTCGGAAGAAAGAAAGAGAGTGCCAACTCGATCATTATTCTTGTCCTCTACCAGCTGTCGAAAATCATATGGTCTACCTCAAAATACACCTAAAGTTACTTCAAAAAGGAATGCTAAGGAGATATACTATAATATAACATAATATATCCTCACTGTCGCTGCATATATCCTCTGAGGCTAGAGGAAAATCATTCCTTTTAAAAAAAAACAATTGTTTATTCAACGTCAAATTTTATTTCTTCGCAATTTTTTTCTTTTATTTTCTCATTTTTCCCCTTGAAACTTTTCCTTCTTCTCATGCTTTTTTGTTCTGTCTTGTTTTTGCTTTCATTTCTTACATGATCGTCCTTTTCTCGTTGTTGTTTTTCAGTCGTCTAGATTAATAATTTTTATATATGTTCAAAATTTTTATAAATTTAAAGCCCCTGTTAGACTTTTTCAGAAGTGAGTCCTTAGAGGGTCATATGATTTTTGAAGATGCATGATAATATTTAAAGCAGAAATCCTAAGAACGTCATCAAACACAAATGAAGAAAAGCCCAGCAATTTTTATCTGCAATGTCTTGCCCCAAGGGGTTTCGTTACAACTTGCCCCATGGCATAATTTCGGACATATTTGTTGATTTACAAAAATAAAAAGAAATGTGATTTAAGGAAAAATTAAAACAACATTTTAAATTTTAATGCGCGAGTCAAAGTAAGTAAGCAAATAAAAACTTTTTTTAAACAATAAATTAAGTCAAAGCTTACAAAATGTTGTTTTCTCCATTTATTAACTAAAATAGAGAATTCTTCACTATTTACCTTAGCTGGACACTGCCTGTTTTGACATAACAGAGTTCATCATAAGAATCATATTTAAATAAAATTAATAAATTAAATCTTAAAACCCACGACGTAGCACATACGTGACACCTTAACCTGTTACTGCTGTTGTTTTTAATGGCACTTGCCATGGACAAGCGTGCTGACTCAGTCAGTGATTCAAGAAGAGGGTCTGTCTTTTGTTTTTAAGGAGCTCTAACTACGGCCAAGAGTACGACTTAGCTACACAATAATCGCATTCTCTTGCCCAACCCCTCTTTACAAGGGGGCACATTCACACATCTCACAAGAAAAACAGATAAAAAACATTCATGCCCTAACCGGAACTTCAACCCAGTACACCCACGGGGAAGACGCGCTCCCCCTGTACCGAAACATCGGCACACCTTACCCTTGTAATAGACTCTGTCTCCTCTACTTTTGCTTTCAAAAGAATACTATGGTGCTTTTCAATAAGTGTAGTAATGTGAGTTTACTTCATTTGTAGATTCAAAAATGCTGTTCATGTTTATCATTTTTCTAATTAAAGTGCTAATTGCAAAAATTATATCTATAAATATTTATAGCTAGCACAAAAGAAAAAAAAGAAAAAAAATATTATTAATTTAAAAGTATTTGTTTTTTTTTCCCACAGACTTCAATATGCTTGTTCATAACACTTTTATCTGAGAAGTAATCTTATACCTTTTGATCGATCGTAATTCAGGGATTATCGCAGTCATCTTCATTCTTTCTCATCATCTTGGAATTCCGAGCTAGTCGAGATTGACAGGAGAACAGATAAAAGTTTTACTAAGGCAGATTGTCTCTTTCGAAGAGTTTCAAATAGCGGATCATTTATTTTAGGTCTTGATGTGCTTTTTGTCAACTATATTTGAGGTTCATTCCTCCGTCATTCTTGAAAGGAGCGTGTAAATATGCATAGGGTGGTAATCGTACTTCCCCAAACCTAATAAAATTATACTGACCAGCAAATAAGAAGGAAATTGTTAAAATACCTCTTTAATCATTAGAATTTGCTTCTTATTACATATAAGAAGCTTCTTATTCCTATGACAATAACATTCACGATTACTATAATTTTGATCATCGAAACTGCTGAAACAAAACTAGACTTTATAAAAAAGACTTATAGAGAAATGAATAAACTAACCGAATAAAAAAATTATCTACTTTGTTAGAGTTATCCCACATTAACCCAATGGGAAATTTTTAGCTTAGCAGAAGAAGAAAGGTCAAAGCTATGCCCAATCCAAAATGGTGGAAGCAAGTGGGCATTGAGGATTAAATTTCATTCACATATGTATAGGTCAGATAGTTGTGATATCAAATAACATTAACGATGACTATAATTTTTATCATCAAAACAGCTGAAATAAAACTAAACTTTAAAAAGAAAGACTTAGAGACAAATGAATATTATAACCGAAGAAAAAACTTTTGACTTTGTGAGAATTAATGCACAATGTGAAATTTCTAGCATAACAAAATAAAAAAGGTCAAAATTATACCCAATGCCAAAATGATGGAAGAAAGGAGGCATGGGTGTTAAAATATCCTTCACATATGTATAGGTCAGATATTTGCGATATCAAATGATCCGCAACTATCTGAAGTCCCAATGAGGAATCTGAAGAAAGAACAAAAGTAGAAGTTCATTGGTGAAGAAGTAAAATGGGTTGGTATGGATTTATGGATTTCAAAAGATGTTATACTCTTCTTTCTGAATAAAACTATAAATCATTGTCGTAAATACCTTGTATAGCATTGGTAAGCAATAGTTACAAAATACAGATCTTCGACTCGAATCTAGCAATTTTTACTGAATCTATAGGCAAATATATATTTTGAACGCATTTTTTTTAGTTATTCAAACCAACATTTGATTTAAGGAATTACAATTTGTAATCACATGCCAAATTTCATTGATTTAATTTTTTGCATTAATGAGTTAAAGTATTTACATGAATAGGAGAATTTAAGAAATTTGGTTCAAAATTTTAAATGGATCTATGCCTTTGATGTCAAATTTGAGTACTAAATTTTATCTACGTATAGTCGGCCACAAAATAAGTTAAGCACTGGTACCCTACCAGATTTTTACAAGATATCTAAAAATGACAATCTATTACTTTCATCGATTTAAAAATTGATATAAAATAATCGATAAACCAATGCTAGAAAGTGACAATTTATTACATTTTATCGATTTCTCTCTATCGATCTAAAAATCGATATTCATCGATGGTTATTTCAAAATGTTACCATTCAAATGCGGTTGTTTCAAAACTTTACTTCCTAACAATGGTTATTTTAAATTTTTAAACCCAACAATAAAATTTGGAAAAAACCATCTTTGGATGAAAGCCATCGATTTTTAAATCGATAGAGAATAATCTATAAAATGTAATCGGTTTTCACTTTCATACATCTTGTAAAAATCTGGCAGAGTATCGGTTCTCAACTTATTTTGTGACCGACTCTAGCTCTTTCCGTTTTGTCGCTATCCACTTCAATTGTTCTCGAACAGATAAACAAAAAAATATTTTCTGTGAATGGATTTGTTTCAAAATTTGATAATGTTATACAAATGTGGTCTTCGTAGGTCAAATTTCGTCTATTGAATAGATAGATGTCATACTAAATGTGCGTTTGTGGAACTTAGCTAAGCCTTAAACTTGAAGATTCGTCAAAATCCTCAGTTCGATTTTTTTTAATACATTTTAAATTTTCTCTATATTTTGTATACTAAATAATAAAACTCCAAATTTATATTACATTTTTAGAATGTATTTGTAATAATAATGTATAATTTAGAGTATATTTTTAAATCAGCCAATTTATAAATAGATTTATAAATTATAGTAACTCGAATTGAATTGAATTTAATCAAAAATCCGAATATGCTTGATTACTTTTAAACAAAAAAGGTTCATTTCATCAAATTAAATCAAATCAAACAATCAAGAAATGGTGAAAAAAATAATCACGTTTGAAATGAGAATAATTTTTTGGTTTCAATAACTATTGGACTATATTAAAAAATAAAATATTTGTAATTATAGACATCAATCAAAAATCGGCTTTGAATAAAATAAAGCAAAGAAATTATTAGCTGTGAAAAAAATAACATATTTAAAAATATGGATGCATTTTTATTCAACTTGTCATTTTTGTCAGTTCTTTTCACCTAACTTTCAAAATTGTCAGCTTTGAAGCTACACGGTTTTTCTCTACAGCTTTACCAATGACACTCACTCGTAAGTTCTTAGTGATATTAAGTTTGTTTACTGGATATTCATATACGAATTCTTATTCGATTCTTTAATAAATGACTAATCTTTTTCCAATTTGTTTTTCAGATACTAGGATTAATTTACGTCAGCTAAATATTTGATAACTTGCGTAAATCTGAAAAAATCTTTTAAGAATACATTCATAAAAAACTCTCATAATGCCTGTGTTTTTTTAAATTTAATCATAAATTATATAAATCCAATAATAATTAACCTTTTATGTGATTTTCTGTTTATTCAAGATATAGCGATAGTTCGTTCAGTATTTATATTCAATTTCAAAATATTTTCACAAACTTGATAAGCTTTATACTAAATAAACGTTACGATAACCGCTTTCAATTTGAAAACATACATTCAAACAAAACATAAAAAGGCAAATAATAACCTAAGGGTTGGATGCCTTTGAAAGCGAGAGTGATTCACATCACGTGATCTCAATTTTGCTATCAATTTCGACAACACCGAAACTAAGTTATCATTACCGATAAAGTGTGTATTTTGTTCCAATCTTTTTTTTCTGTCTCTACCCCCCTCCGCTAAGTGAGAAGGGGGTAGAATCACACACTCGGTTGAAAAGTAAACTACAAATTAAAACGTTTTTCGAGCCTTTAACCGGGTTGTTACGGTGCGAAAAATGAGGCCATGGCAAGCCCACATTATTTCCGTGATAACTGCATTTTCCTTTAATCGCGAATTTGTTACTTCCGGGCTAGTCCTTGAAAACTAGATGGAGGGAAATCGAAATGCCCGTCTCTTCTTTTTTTTCTAGTCTGTCGTTTATGTTTTAGCTTTTTTTTAAGGTTTTTTCAAGTGTTATGACTTACGTTTTCTTAATACTTTTTGGTTGATAACGTTTCGCAAAATGCGCCACGCGTCTCTTTATGTTAGGCTGTGGTCTTTTTTCGCAGGTAATTTGTAAGAATTACAGTGACTGATGAAATATCAGTTGTCCCAGAAAATCAAGATAGTCACAGCAATAAAATGTTATTGTTCCCATTTTACGCAATTTTCGCTATCATTAATCACTTATAATTGCTTTTGATGGGTCAGTGAACGATTTGTAGCCTCAAGTAAATTCGCTAGAAAGTTCCAGAAAATATTTATAAATTTCATAATTTAAGCTGCGAATTTCTTTTTATTAATTTCAAACTGAAAAGTTTTAGAATTCTTAAATTTTATATCATACCTTTTTTTCCAATTCCTACCAAACCAATTCCTTGCACCAAATAAGTACCC
>JAOUZG010048650.1:1870764-1904330 GCA_026289955.1 Argiope argentata | reverse complement strand
TTAAATCGTTAACAAAATACTTTTTATTAATCCTCTCAAGTTCAAGGAATTTTTTTTAATTTTTAGTAGATGTCATTTGACGTTAGTATAGTTTTTTTTCAAATATCAGTTCATTCATTTGTTATGAATTAATTAAAAACGAACTATCTGACCAAAAAAATTTTAATTTCCCCGCCACCAAATAAGTAACGAATTCAGTTTCTCCCTCCCCTCCACACACACACTCTAATGAGGTTAGGCTTAACACGTTTTCGCTTGATTATTTCAAAAAATTCTGTGTTTTTTTTTTTAATGTTTGATGCATTCAAAATTAAAAATTGTTATTTAATAGATTTTTCAGACTCTTTTTGAAGTATTTTCTAATTAAAATAATACAGAATTTTAAAAAATTAAAAATCTCCAATCTGTATTGCGTTACATCAACTGAACAGAAATTCACGCATTTGCGTTGCCTCAATTGGCGTTGAAAATTCAGCTTCAATTGTGTGTGCTCTGATTATGTTTGAATGTGTTCTGATTTATTTTCAATGGATACGGACTTGATTTTGTTTTGGCTAGACATAAAATTATTTGATAAATTATCTATATTAATTATAATTAATTAATAAAAAGTAACTAAAATAAAAAAAATGTTAACCTAAGTAGAATTGACTTATTTTTTTTATATTACTTTTTTAAAATTTGTCTTATAGTTAGGAAATTGTTACTATCATTTTAATATGGTAATTATTGCAAATGATATTTAAATGCTCTATAGAATTTAAAACCAGTGAGGGTGATATTAAAACTTTCTCAGACATATCCTAAAAAAAGAGTTATATCCCTTCCACTGTATAAAATTATTAACTTTTGTTTAGACCACAAAAGCTTTACGTAGTATTAGCGATCAGTATTACGAAATATAAATCTCTGATGGGAATACAACACTTTTTTAACCTGCCGAGTGATCATTGGAGACTTATCCAGGCGGTTAATTTCTAGTATGAAACTAAGGCATAAATGTTCAAAAATCGAATAATTATCTTGGTCGTCTTTCTTCTAACCGACTGAAATCGTATTTTGGTATAAATTTTCAATTTTAGTCATAAAATCACATATTAAATTTTATTTATTTAATTGCGCTTTCGAATTATTGTGTATGCATGTACGCGGAAGTATCAATTGATAGTCAGCCAATCGTTTGATAGATTTGGTTTGGAATTTGATTGTGAAATCTGTGTACATAATTCCATTTATTGAATTCAGTTCTGTCGTTATCGTAGTAATTCTTACTTGGGAAATTTTGCTTCTAGGACTGGACGCGCAGAAAGAGAACCGTTAGGGTATATAGCCGAGTAATATAGCCATTATACAAAAGTAATTGCTCGTGTGCGGAGGATGTTATCTGGCTAATGGAGTTTTCACACATGCTCTCTCAGCAGTTATTCGATTTTGAGAAGAACGATACTAGAGCTTGTGTGAGTTGTTGGTGCTGATGCTGAAGATAGTTGGTGATAGCTGTTGTTTCTAATGCGCCTGACGACTTTTGCTGCTTGTAGAAGGCGCTACAACATCTGTACGATTGTTGCTTATCCAAGGTCGCCGGTTACCTTGTGGAGGATTCGGATAAGATTGAACATGCAGATTGAGGATCATTAGGATTTATAGCCGAATATCACAGCCCCTATACAAAAGTAATTATTTTTGTACTTAGAACATTATTTGACTTATAAAGCTTTCAAAAAATACTCACACAGATGGATAGAAAGATTCTCTTTAAATGGATTTTGTTCAAAATTAGGTAAAAATCTATGTACCTCAAATTTTAGCCATATGTCTCAGAATCCTTTCTCTCTCTCTCTCTCTCTCTCTCTCTCTCTTTCTTTTTCTTTTTCTTTTTCTTCTTTTCATAAGATAAATACAAACTTATTTTTAAAAATGTGTTTTTTGTATTTAATAAAGTTTGAAATATAGAGAGTTCGAATTCGAATTTTTTCACGATTGCAATGTTTTTTCTTTGTATACTTCGTATTTAAAAATCCCACTGCCATTAAAAATTATATGGAATATCTTAAAATAATTTTTTATTCACATCCTTTCTTATAATAAATTTCTTCTTTATTTGCAGAGAGGAAAAATTATTTTTTTGAATAAATTTTTACTGCAAACGATTCACTTATTTTTGGTACATTTGAAGAAAATGGGTTATGTATAGTTTACTGCCCTTTATGAAAGTAACAAGAAGTGACATAAGTTACCTAAAGGCATCGAGGAATACTTAAATACATTTTGTGGTGGGGATAATTAATTTGTATGGTATTTTATGGTGATTTTAAGCGTAGATATTGTCCATTTTTGTTTCGAGATCTCAAAAATGCAATGCTTTAAATATATTAAATTTGGTACAACACGTGTAGTTCTAAGCCAAATTTTGTTCCAAAATCTCAAAAAGACAATGTTTTAAGTAAACAAAAAAATATGATATTTTGGAATTACACTTGTAGCTGTGCCAATTTTTGTTTCGAAATCTCAAAAACCCAATCCTTAAATATATCAAATTTGATATAGTATTTTGTGACTACACGTGTAGTTCTGTGTCAAATTTTCTTCCGAAATCTCAAATTTTCTTCCGAAAAATATTAAATTTTGTATGGTATTTTGTGACTACACGTGTATTTTTCTGCCAGTTTTTGTTTACTTTGCTCGGGAAAAACTCATCGAAAACGGAAATTCAATTTTCGGTTGTTATTAGCCGTATGCTATTGATTTATTGCCAAAAAAATTCGCCAAGCCTCACATGATTGATTCAGTAAAAATGCTAAATTCACTCCAAAAATTAATATTTTTTAACTGTTGTACACCAATGGCATGCAAGTTTGCCTCTGTGATATTACCTCTATTAAAGAGCGTACGCGAAAGTTTTGGGGAGACCACTCCTTCCGATTAGTTGTGATTAACTAACTAAATCTTTTTAACTAAGCACATTCTTCCATTTTTTTCCTGCCAATATGTTTTCGATGTTTTTGTTTAAAAAAATGTGTGGATAGAAATTATTGAAAAACTGAATTATGAGTTACGCTTACAAACTTAGTACATATAAATATTGGGCGATTCTGAATAGTTTAAGTGCAAAAAGATAAAAATTATTACTAAGACTCCGCTTTTTATTTCTTATAAAAACACCACTCATTTCGATAATATATAAAGAATCAACCTTTTTATGAGAAAGAAGAGATGGTTCCGTTTTTCAAAATTCGTCTAGTTTCTATTAACCGTGAATTTTCTTCTTACTTCTTACTGATCTTTATCAATAAATATGGATTATTTCTTTGTGCAAGTAAACTCATACAAATAGATACAAATTAGCATTTATATCATTATTCATTACATAAGATTATGTAAAACAAAAAAACTCAAAAATTTCTGATTTCGAAATTCTTCTATATTTATCCGATTAAGTCATTGACTTTCAGATAAGATATTTATGGCAATTTAATCTGCTTTGAATATTTTGTTTGCATTTTTTTCTCTCTCTCTTTAAATTTTCAAAGACAAAAATAGTACGTAACGGTAAATCAAGTGTTTATTTTCTGCATCAATGGAGCGTTAAATAATTTAACTAATTTCTGAGGTGTCGGCGGTAAATACTTTGATGCGGTCATCTCCTTCAGACGTGAATAATTGTCATGAAACTTTCATTGATACACGTTTCATAAAGTAAGAAGCTTTAGCAATTAAAACCTGTTATTCTGACATATTCTTCAGTTATTTATCCTTTAGGAACCAACAAGCATTAGCCGGATTTCATTTGATTTATTTTTATGGATTGTACATACGTTTGTTAGATTTGTTTTGAAATTTGTAATTCATTGCCCAACTTCTTATAATGCAATTATTAATTCTAAAAGCATTAATCATATGTTTAAGACAGAATTAATGGATTATAAGAAGTTTTTCGTGCAACGAATTGTTTATTTGGCGTTGCTATAAAATAGTTATCTTTTGTAGTTTGTTCATTATTAAGTAACTTATCCCAATTCTCGTTCAGAAAATATTCCTTCTTACTTATTTCATTCGATTTCATCTGGGAGATGATAAGTATTACATGACAATATATTACTAATTCATTTTTAAAATATAAAAATGTAAATACTGTGGCAATAGAAATTAAAAGTGAATTAGAAAAGTTAATTTTTCTGTAATGGAAATAGTTTTTGATCTGATCTAAAATTATGACTTTTTTGTGTTCCAATTAATTTACTTTCCAAAATGGTAAAATCGTCAAATTTTAATTAAAAAATTTGATGAATTTTAACATTGTATATTCTAGTCTATATAAAAAGAATTTTTAAATTATATCGATATGTTCATCTATCTATATTTTATTGAACATTTAGAAATTCCCCTTGCACCACTAGTGTTACACTTGACTTACATAAGGAGACAACACATTACACTAAGACATCACATACAGAACAGTTACTCACGCATCATATTCACTTGTACAGCCCCTTTTTTTACAGAGGGGCATATTCAAACGTCTCACAGATAGATCAAATAAATAACCGAACCGGGACTCGAACCCAGCACGCCCAGATCGCGGGGAAGACGCGCTACCAGTGCCAGGATGTCAGCTATCTATCAATCTACTTGCATGTCAATTCTAAAAATCAAAATGTAGAAGTTTGATTAGTTCACTTTTGTACGGAAATTATATTCTAGAACTGTTCATCTGTCTCCTGAAAGACTGTCTGCCTATGTGCTTGTGAACATGAAATATCATAATTATTTAATGCATTATAAGTAGCTGTGTCTAAACATCAAAATTACATCAAACATCTTGTTATAAGAAAAGTAGGTTTGGCTATTTTCCGCAAAATCTCTTAAAATATTATCTTACAAAAATTCGTCTAAAAATTCAAAAGTTCGGGTTTCCAGTTACAGCAATTTATTTTCCATTTATTTTTTCTCTCATCTTCATATTTCTTCAAAATTAATTTTACGCACAATATGAAACAAGTTTTTATTGTTGTAAGAAATTTATATTAATTTCTTTTGCATGGTCAAATCTATCAATCGGATATATTTTTCCAATGTTAACTTTCTCGATTAACATCTAAGAAGGATATTTATTTCCGATTTTATTTTTTATTTACAGGCTTTTTGGGGTACTTTTCAGTTAGCCTGGCGCAAACGAAAAATCGCCAAAGAAATTTGGCGGAATTCTACACTATTTGACAACTAACGGCACCCGACTAACGGAAAAGTACCTTTTTTGTTATGTAAAAGCGGTAAGGAACTAATTAAAACTCTTTTAATTGCTTAAATATTTTAATAATTTGTATAATAGTTTCACCCACTTTAAATTATTTTTAGTTTCTGGAGTGGGGACTTTTATGTCTGTATTTTTTTAATTCGAGTTCATATAGTAAAATTTTAATTATTTAATGAATTTTTTTTATTCCATTGTACTATATTTTTATCAATTAATTTTAAAGTTATTCTCCTCAAACAGATATTTACTTTTAGCTTTTGCATTCTAACTGTAATTTCATTCCTAAACCTATATTTTTAATACAGAGATTTTTAAATGTTATCGTCTACTAAGCCTAAAATTGTTTCAACTCTTTTGTTAATATTGTGCATTTTTTTTTACAATATTTAAAAACTAGGCTATTAAAATATCATGAACTAAACTTTAACAGATTATTAAAATAAGAAACGATAATATAATGTTTTATAATTTACCCATGTTATTTTAGGAAGAATTGTCCTTATTATTTTCTCTTGATTGAATTAGAAATATTTAATAAATGAATGAAAATGCAAATAATATGCTTTCAAAAACATTTTAAAGGTGAAATCCATCATGGTCGAGCCTCAGTGTATTTTTTTTAATATTAATATTAATAATAATAATAATAATAATTTTCTATTTTAAAATTTTTTGCAGTATAGTTTCATGTTATTTCAACATTATTATTGTTTTTTTTTGTCTTGAATAGTTTTCCATAGGACGCTATGTAAAATAAGGAAATTACTTGATTCTTGAAAAATACGTTATTGAAAATACTAAGAGAATAATTATCATATTATTTTCTATAAATTATGGTTTCTCACCTATTTTATAAATATTTTTAAATCTTTTAAGTTTGGTACAGATTTCTATATATAATGAAATACTAAAAAATTAAATCACATTGTATTAAAAGTTATTCACCTAAAAAATGAAATTTTAAACATGTCATTTTATATAAACATAAGGATTATTATAAATCGTATATTCATTTTTTATTATAACATTTTATTCTGTTTTCAATTCAATTTCAGCCAACGATATAGATATGAAATTTTAAAAAATACTACTGATTACTCAAAAAAAAGTATCTTCCTAATTTTGTGAATTCTTTATTCTTTGTAAAAGTAATCTGGAATTTAATAAACTAAAGACTTTGCTAAAAATTGATATTCATTTTAAATACTTTGAATGAAAGTTAATTTATAGCCTGTAATTTTTTAAGTAATTATACAAATAAAGGACTTCGGAATTGTTTTCAATCAATTTCTCAATTCCACTTTTTATCTCTCTTTTCATTGTTCTGCTATCTTTCAAAATCGAAAGTGTGAATATTCTCTCTTTTCTTGTTAGGACGAATAATTAAAAAGGAAGGATTAGAAGATATTTTAATTCTCCATTTATGTAAATAATGAAAATTTTAAACACTGTTATCAGTTTTATCCCTTTGGGCTCACAATTTGAACATTTGTTCAAAGATTAATAATGGATTCCTACCGCTATAAATTATATGGTAGATTGGCATTTTGTTCAATGAATCACCCAGTAATTTTTTTCCAAAATCTGGGCATTTTGCAACAGATACCTGAGAATCCTTGATGAGTTCAAGGGCACATTCGAACATTAATCACATAGATTTTTAAAACCCTCTTGGGTGTGTCGTATTCAGGATCACTTACACCAGATCAAATTTCAAAACACACGTACAACTGGCAAACACAGGAATAAACACAACCAAATGCCTAAATAAAAAAAACCAGAAGACAATAATTAAGATATGAAACGTTGACAGCCCTAGTGGGTGCGGAGTCTGTAGCAAATATATTATTTCATTATGGAAGAGATAAGAAGGACGTCCTTGTGTTAGTAAGATTGGAGCAGATAAGCATTGGAGAGTAATTGTACATTGGATCGTTGCAAAATCTGTCTCAGACAATAATTTGATAAAGTTCAAACGAGATTTTGATGGTATTCTTCTTTTTTTGATAACTTAATACAAATCATTAATTATTTTAAAAAATGTATTTTCGAAGATCGTCCAGGTATTTAAGATCATTTTTCCAAACCAAGAAAAGACTTAAAGTTGATTTATTCTTACAAATTTGCCATTTTATTACATATTTGTCAGGTCGATCTTTTTTTGTTTTATTATTTTAACAATAGAATATTTCTTTAAACACTTTTATTGACTTATTTCATGTTTATAGAGCTGTAATTTTGTGATTGATTTCTTGTTCACTTCTTTGTATATTTGAGTTTTAAAATTTCATGCATTTGCGTTCTCTTGATTTATCTGTTTTTTATAGTCTAGTAAGAGGAGAAGAAACAGTGATTACTGCTACAAAACATATGTCGTTAAAATGGATCATCATTGTGAAATAAGTTTACTGTCGTCCAAAAGCTAGTGCAATAAAATTGGCTATGCAATTGGAAATTAAAATTAAAAAAATGTGAATCCTGAAAACATAAATATCGTGTTATTTTCCCTGTATTGTTTCCTTAAAACTTAAATATAATGGCAGAATACCTTAAAAAACCTACATCAGCAAAGAAAATCGACAAGCAACGGTGACATTTGCTAAAATGTATGTCTAATTTTTGTTGATGAAAACAAACGGAGCATTTTCGGATCGAATGGTAAGCAAAAGGTTTGGAGGCAACTAAATACAGCAATGCGTGTCAAAAATGAAGGCCTACTATCAAGTAGGGAGGTGACAATCAAATAGTCTAGAGATGTATATTAATCACTGGAGTCAGGAACTTGCATTTTATTGATTTAAAATGAAAAAATATCCATTATCTATCTTGACATTCTCAAATGAAAGTTAAAGCAAAATGCGAGAAATCTGGGATTCTCAAGACATTGTAAACTGCATTGAAATAATTACCAGAAACTTGTTGCTGATATTTGCAAGTTATGGGTCCGTTACTATTTCATTTTATTACGACTCCTGCAAAAACTCTGGACTTAAAGCCAACTGCTCATAAGTGGTACTATTTGCAGCAAAAAATGTATAAATATCAAATTTTTCAAATTTTAAGAAAACATTTGGTAAAGACTGAGTCAAAACAGATATGGATCATTTTGCAAAAAAAAAAATGTCCAATCTATCTCAAGTAGACTGTGAGGTCATAATAAACAAAAGAGGCCCAGCAAGATATTAAATTTTAAGTTTGATTTGTTTTTCTTATTCTATTGGGAACATTCCCAATACTTTTTGAGTTCGTTTTTTTAACTTGATTTTCAATTATAACCATAATTACTTCAAGGTGAAATTTTTATTTGAATTATTTTGATTAGTATGCATCAAAATAATATCCAATTCTTTTTTTTCCGTCTCATTAGTATATTTAAGTAGAATATTATGATAAAAATCTGAACTTGTAGTGCGTCCCAACAATTTTGTCAGGCAATATTTTAATCCTTCAACCGGCTGGAACCTAGAAAGTCACTCCAACGTGTCTCTTTAAAACCGCCTGGAACGTAGGAAGTTGCCTTCTGCAAATATCTCAACCCGGCTATATCGCAGAAAGTCATCATTGCTTTCCCCCTTAAGTGTAATAAACGAGGAGGGAGATCCGCTTATTAGAGGTCATTTTGGGGTTTTCGCTTTCAGTTAGAATTTGGGTGGTCCCTGCATTTAGGGGCATGAACTCCTGAGAATAGGAAATGTAAGAATTCGCGATAGCAGGATCGATTTGTGATATGAGCTGTATACTTCATTATTGATTCGAATATTTCACTTCAAATCCAAAAGAAAACTATTATACTTATTTTTAGATAGGAAAACCATCATATTTACATGCCATATTTGTGTATAATAGTTAAGGATTGTGATTGGCTCATAAAAGCGGGTTTGAATTCTCTGTACGTGTCTGAAGAAATATTAAAAAATCACGTTTGAACTGTTAATAATACTTTTATTAATTTTAAAAAATACCTTATATATTTTTTGAATTTATTTTCATCCCAATTAATAAGTATTATTAATAAATTTTATTAATACATATTATTTTAACTATTGCTTAAATTTATTTTATTTTATTATATTTATTTAATATTTTTATATTTTTTAACTTGATTTTCAATTATAACAATAATTACTTTAATATGAAATTTTTATTTGAAATATTTTGATTAGTATGCATCAAAATAATATCCAATTCTTTGTTTCCGTTTCATTTGTATATTTAAGTAAAATATTATGATAAAAATCTGGACTTGTAGTGCGTCGCAACACTTTTTTTGTCAGGCAATATTTTAAAGGAAACAGTATTGTATTTTTCAACAATAATCCTACGAGCAGATATTTTAATGCAGAGGCAACCGAAAATCCTAAAAATTTCTTTCAATTTGCCAAGTGCGTGTTTTGTAAATTAAAATTATAAACAATTTAGTTTTATTCGAATTAGAAGATCTACTTAAAAGAAATGTTGTTACTTATGGCACTTGCCATGGACAAGCCCCGCTGATACATCGGCAGATTTTAAGTCGAAGAATGAGCGTCTTTTGTTTCAAATAGCGCCAACTAGGGCCAAGAGTACGACTTTAGCTACACACTCATCACTTTCGCTTGCACAGCTCCTTTTTACAGAGGGGCACAGTCACGTATCTCAGATAGCACAACCATGCTCGAACCAGGGACACCCAGAATACGAGGAAGACGCGCTACTTCTGTGCCAGAATACAGGCAATTAAAAGAAATTCTTTGATATATAGTTAAAAATTATCTGAAAGGATTTCCTGAAACCGTATACCTCTTGGTGAACAATAGTTACGAAGGTGAGTATTACAGTGTGACCTTTGGCGATTGATTGATGGGATATAGTTAATATAAAGTAGTACTATAAAACAGAATGTGGGTTTATGGTGCTTTTTTTCCAGACAAAGTAAAACAAAAATGTAACAAAAACCTATAATTGGGAAAACAAAATAATATTAAATTTCATATATTTAAACCACTACGATTTTGTGTTTTCACTTTTAAATTCTTTTGTAAATACAGACGATCAGATAGTCAGTTCCTTGCCAAATTTAATTCCGAATGTGATATATGCACTTAAAATACTAACTCAGAGTCTTACGCATCTAGCTCTCCCCTCTTTGCTGTAAACATGCTGAATTTTATTCGGAGAAACAAACAGATTTTCTCTAAGGGAATTTCGTTCAAATTTTGAAAGAAAGCTATAAAATTGGAGGAAAGATTATATACTAAATTTCATCCATATTGCTTAAAACAGATTTTAGTTTGTGTACTGACATACATAGTTCCAATAATGTTTTTTTTTTTCAGACAAAAACTTCTAAAATATGGAAAAATTTGTAAAAATTTTGATTCGAATTTTTTGGACAATAACAGTATTTTCTCTTTATAAATTCGCATAAGAAAAAAGAATGCATAGTTATTTACATTTCTTTGTGAAGCATATTTGTATTTTGTGGTGCTACTTAGTTAGAAAGGACTTAAATAAGAAACAAATCTGTTGTTGTTACTTATGAACAAGTCCCACGCTGATACAGCAGCAGATTTAAGCCTCGTCTCTCGTTTTTTCGAAGTAGCGCCAATTAGGGACAATAGTACAACTTAGCTACACATTTGCTTGCACAGCCCCATTTTACAGGGAGGGAGTCACAGTCACACATCTCCCAGAAGAACAACCATTCCCAAAACGGGACTCGAACTCAGGGCTCCCAGAACATGAGGAAGACATGCTACCACTGTGTCAAAAATCCAGCAATAACAAATCTAAAATGCTCTATTAAAAATATATAATAAATTTATTGGTAATTATTCAGTTAGAATTAATAAAATGTATGAAACAATTTATTCTAGAACAGAATGTTTTAACTCTTTTTGGGAACCCCCACCCCAATAATTTTCCCAGAATTCTTTAATTTTGTATTTTATAAAAAAAATAGTGTTCAGAGAAATCTATTCAAATATTCATTCTCTATACTGATTTTCGTTATTGTAATTACTTTTTTTCTCTAATAGAGAGAAAATCAATTTTATGTTAGAATATTATTGAGAATTTATCGCGAATTATCTCACTAGTTTTTAATTAAAATTTCAAAATAAAATCTCTTCAAGATATGTATTTCCCAAAATATGCCTAGATAGATAATATACCATTAGCACGCTGGCAAACATACTTATACAAATTGGTATTTTATTAGTGATGGAGATGCATGATATTATGCACAATAATTCATTTATACATTTTAAATATCTCAATCTGAAATTGGTATGAATTTATTTACATATACTTCTAACACTTTAATCCATAATTTGAATAAAAATAGCTGCTTTGTCTTAATAGACAATTTCTTCGCATTTTAATATAATATGTGAATTATCGCTAATAAAAATTTTGTGTTTACATGCGTATTGACTAAACGAACACATATATCCCAAATGAGTTGCGAATAGTACCGAATATGGTTCGAATATATTATTCAAGAGTGGAATCAACAAATTAATACATTGTTTTCCAAACACAATTTTTATTATAATGAAATAAATTAATACAAGTTCATTCATCGAAACATTTCTGGTGCTTACATAACTTTCAATTTAAAATTAAATGTTTATAATTCCGTATCAAAGTTATTTCGTAATACCTCCAAACCATTTCATTGAGAAAGCGAAGCTTAAACAAAACATTCTACTCTCGGTATGAAAGAATTTCATTGCCGCCGTTACTTAATAGCTCCAAATACCTTCCTGACAAAACCGACCCAATTTAAAAAGAAAAGTTACTAGAAACATGGCGATTTCTCATCTGCAGGGTCCCTGGAGTTAGGGAGGGGCAGTTGATTGAACGCTGTAGTGGTTAATAGAAAACGGACTTATTGTTGACCGATTAATAAAAAGACTTGATGGAGTCACGTTCTTTTAAAAGGCCACAAAGGCGATGCGGTATTTATGGATGTCTCAACTTCGGCGTCCATTGTTTGTTCCATTCAGAGCGTAATGTTGACACTCGCATACCATTCTTTCCCCATATTTGGGGCCTGTCTCCTCGCAGCGCTTCGCCCCCAATAAGCACCCTCTCCCAGGATTGTTGTCTACAGGAAAAGAATGGCATGAAATTCGCCAATAATAAACAATTTGGTGATTTTTTTTATGTCTTCTTTTATTTCCTTGAGTTGGTGAGGTACAGACCAGTATGTAGGTATTGTTCTATCCAAAAGCGGAAGTAATAACAGCGTGTTTAGCACATTTCTTTTATGGCTTTTTCATGCAGTGATACCTAAAGACAGCCAATGAGATATATCTTATTATTCACATCATTATGAACGGGAAACAAGAAAAGTTCATAAAAATTTAATGTTAGGATCTGATTTATGTGAAATGGTTTTGAATGAAACTGTCTTCAGTGAATTTTTAAAACCATTCATTCATTCATTCACCACAAGTATGATGAGAAAATTTTCAGCTGAGCATATGTTTCTTTACTTATTGAAAGCCATATTAAACATCTAAAGTTCATATAATAAACTTTCAATATTACATTAGTTCTTGTTAAATCAGTAGGTGAAAAATAATAATTTTATTATCAGCACGAGCATCTCAAAAATCAGTTTTAGTAACATGTTGCCATTGCATTTACAAAAGCTCTGATTAAAAAAACTAAATTGATTACTACCGAAAATCAAACCTAGAACAATGTCATTTTGAGCACGTGATTATACGAAATTAAATAAACAGGAAATGCGATATTTTTTTTAAACAATAAATGCGAGACAAAGTTTTTTGGATCGTTTTCAGCACTAAAGTGACTCATTCAGTGAAACAATTAAAATAAATAAAAAATATAATTTAATTTGCGAGAGCACTTGGTGCTTCAATGAGGATTCAATGGGATGAGGGTTTTGGCTTCAACAAAAATGCGTTGGCAAGGAACTGAAATTTTAAATTTCAATTTCCTCAAAAATAGGTCTTAGAAAACTCTAAAATATTGGTAAATGGTTGCAATTTCGAAATAAAAATCTTTTTAATCTCCGATTTGCCACTTTTTGTTAAGATGAATTTTCCAGCTTTTTTAACTTTATGAAAAGTTTTTTTCAAACTTGATTAAAAATATTTTTAATAAATAGTTTAAAGTGTTTGAATTATCCATACGTTTCCAAAATCTACCCCTTTTTGATGAGAGGTTTTTTTCAAACATTTATAAAAATCTTTTTAAAAGTAGATTAGATTGCTTAGTTAAGTAAAATGTTTTCAATGATTGGCCTTTTAAGCAATTGTGTTCTGACATGGTACATTGAAATATGCATGGCATATTTCAATTTTTACTTTTTTAAATCTATTATTACATACGAAAACATTTTTAAGTTGGCTTATAAGCCCTGATGAAATTTAATAAAAACAATTTAAAATTATTTCCTTGAAATTGCAGACTGTTAATAAAACGTCTGAGGTTTCAAGGAAGTTCTTGAATTCTATCTGCAATATTAATAAAGACAAAATCCTCCGTAATTTATTCGCCAATTGTTCTTAACAGAAATCGATTAAAAGCGCCTATTGCAATCGACGGTGTCAAGAGTTTCGCCATTGTTCAGAGGAAATCATTGAAAGAAATTGAGGAAATTTCTTCCTTCATTTTCACTCAAAAATTTAAAAGTTTCAAAATTTCTGTAATAAGGTCATGAATTTCAAAACAGATGAAAACTCGTTTTGCTGGTAATCAAGGAGCATAAGTTACGGGATTCCAGACAGGAAAAATTCAATTCTTTTTTTTATGTTATTTAAATTTTGAAATGGGAAAATTTAATTTTAAGTGTAAATAAACATAAATTAGTGTCTTCGTAGAATCTTATCTCAATATCTGTAATGCTTGCTGACAAGTGTTCGAAGTTCACATACTAAATAATGTGAGTCATAAGAGTCCAGCTAAAATTAGAATTTATCATATTCATAAGGATCGCTAAAACTATGATCGAATAGTTGTGTTAGTAATTAAATAACAATAATTAAATGAATTATTGAATTTATTATAGTAAAGTTTTTCACTAAGATTAATTAAAGCGACTGAATAGAATCTGAATTATTGATTTTTAAAAAAGAACACTTTTATTCTTATTTATCTCAATCAGATCTTTCAAAAGTGAGAAGATTTAAGGATTTAAAAAAGGTTTTCATTTTTATACAAGTTATTCCTATATTTTACTTCTTGATATTTTAAATTCGTTTTATTGTACATTTTTAGACTCATGAAAGATATTATAAAAAAATATTTATTCATTAAATTTTATACGTTTTCCTCCATGCAATATTGGCACTCCTATAAACTATAAAAATAATTTTATGAACCATTGGCACATATTAACTGCATAATAAACGCAATAAGTGGGCTTAGTTGTATCTACAGCAGTTAATCTATTACCTTTCTTAAAATCTTTTCAAATATTCGAAATTAAAATTTAAAAATAATTCCGAAGGAAATGTTTAGTGATTGATAGTATTTCGAATTTTTCCTCAATGTTATTTTGGTTGAACTTTGAGTAATGATTTTTTTAAAAATGTTTCCATTTCTAAAACATAAAACTAATTTTAATGCAATTTTGAAGAGTAAATTTACATTTCTAAAATTGGTAAACTAAAATAATTATCACTAACGTCTGAAAATCGAACTGTTGAAAATAGCTTTTGTTGATTTCGGTGTGAATAATATTGTCGCAATTAGGGTTGCGTGTATTTTGTTGTGACACCAATTTTGCAACATTTAAAAAAATTTATTTACAATTTAACAAAATAAATTAAAAATTTATTTTTTCTTCGAACTTCACCTAGGCAGTGTGCACGGGAGTATTTCGAAGAGAAGGGAGAGAATAATTTTTTCAGAAACTTCGCGCGTCATACCCAGATGATGAACGGCGAGGCCATTACATCACTCTCAGCCTCGACGGAGCCTGTAGTTTGCAGATATTTTATATGATTTATGAAAGGTATAAATGATTTATGATATCGATTCACTACAAAGTATCTCCCCAGTGGCAAAGGTCACGAACAATTCTTCGAAGTAAATGCAATCTTAAGAATTATTACAACAAAATAAATAACAATATATTGAACAAGGATTATAAAATATAAAAATGCTTTAAATTTCCTCGTTAAGACGCGTATGAAAATGAACAACTCTGCCATATCGGGTTATTTTTAAATTTTTTGAGTTATCATTTCGTTTTCTGTTTGGCAAAGCTACTTTTGGAGGTGTTTCCGAAATTTCATTGAAAGGTCTGCATCTGTCTATGATGACAACTACATTTTTACCATTTATTTACAGTACAAAATTTTTATCTGTCCGAGATTTAACCAAGTGAGGTCCAGAATAAGCAGGAGTTATTGGTGGCCAAGTTCTATTATTTCTACGGAATATCTGATTGCATGAAATTAAGGATAAATTTACTAAAAAAACACACATAAAGAATAGGATTTGTTGGATTTAGTTTCATAAGTGGGTGTCAATTGCATTCACAATAGAATCATCTCTCAAAAGATCGGGTGGTAAAAGCAATGTAGCACCACATGTGAGTATTAGTAGCGTTGAGATATTTTTTAATAGCAGACGTAAATCTAGCAAAACTATAGGCAAAGTTTATGTCCACTTTATATTTTTGTGAGCCATAACAGAATTTTTAAGATGACTATGTTGTCTTTCTATCGTACCGTTTCATTGTAGATGGTATGTTGTTAATCGTATTATGTGACTATTTAAAATATTCGTGAATTCACGAAAAAAGGTGAATTCAAAATTTCGACCTTGGTTTGTAGTGATTGCTATTGGTATTCCAAATCTAGATATTCAACCATGCACAAGTGCTCGTTCAGTGATCTCAGCAGATATACTAATTGTTGGAATCACCTCAAACCATCTGGTGAATCTATATATAATCTTGTGACAATAATTATAGCCTTAGAAAATTGGAAAAAATCCTATCAATTCGAGAAGTATGCGAAAGAATCGAGCATCCATTTCGACAAAGGTGCTAAGACGAGCTTTGGTAAGCTGAAATTCTTTAGCGTGTTGGCATTTGACACATGCACGAACTCGATATCTCATATCCGATTTCATTTTTGGCCGTATGAATCGTTTAGAAATTAAATTTGAAGTAGCTGATGTATCAAGATGAGGATTTGTCTAAAAGCATTTTGAATGAAAGGAATGAATTGGAATTGGGACATGTCATAAATTAGATGGATATCTTCCAATAATGTTATTGCAACTTTAAAGACATGCTAGACTATAATATTTGTTGTAACTCAGAGTCACTCAAGTGATCATGAGCAATTGTTTTGTAGTTCAAATTTGAAGGAGTTGTAATTGCACCGATTTCTATGTTCGAAAGAGCATCAGCAATTATGTTATCTCCTTCATCAACATAGCAAGTGTCAGTTGAGAATTGTGATATGTAATCTAAACGTCTGAGTTGACGTGGCGCACGTTTATCAGATTTTTGTTTGAATGTAAAAATTAACAGTTTCTCATCGGTGTAAATTGAGAAACTTCGAGCCTCAAGCATATGACGGAATTTTTTTTATCAAAGCATAAATAGCATACAATTCCCTATCATATGTTGACAAGTTTCTATGACTTTATTGATTCCCATTAAAAAAAGAAAAACTTCCCATTTATCATTGCACAATTGCAACAAAGAGCGTCCACTTGCTCATGCATCCGATCAAAGACTTAATTCAGCACCAGGAATGTGGTATTTCAGTAAGATGGCATTAGCAAGTGCCTGCTTGGCCAAATTAAATGCTTTATCTGTTTCGTTAAACCGTTAAAGAGGGTTTTCTGGCTTTTTAGAACAAGATGTTTTTTTTTTATTTTTGTGACCTTTTAAAAACAATTTGTGACCTTAGAAAAATAATTATATTTATAATTTTACAAAAGAAATTGAGGCCTTTGATTTTTATTGAGGTGACCATTGTGCGAGAGCGTTCCGGAGACAATAGCATTTTTAGAATCTTCTCGTGTCACATCCGTATGATGAGCAGCGTGGTAATAACATCACACAGAGCCTGTAGTTTGCAGATATCTAATATGATTGATGATAGATATATATGATTTATTATATGCATTCACTACCATGCATTGCACAATTAATATTGCCATACCTGGGAGATTTAGCTTCTCCTGGCAATTTTTGTAAAATCGTGCGGTTTTTTTTCGAAGAAAATATTTAATTATGAACCATTTACTGATAAAATATAAATATTTTTCAATCTCACCTGCATTTGAAAATGTCATTTAGTTTTTTTTTAATCTCATATGCATTTAGTTTAATATGTTATTTGAAACAATCTGCTATATTACAATATTCCTTTTACAGTTTATCTAATATATGTATATACTCAGTTTTATAATGATGAAATCGGGTCTTAAGACAATGCAAGTACCCCAAAAATTTATAAAATGATACTATATGACCTTATCAGCATGAGATCAGATAGAAAAGTGTTCTAATAGTTATAAAAGGGAGGGGATTAAGTGTAAAGTCATTTTTTTCGTGGGTTTATTGTAATTGATACCTATATAAACTTGCAAAGCAAACCCTTACGTAAATATGAAATTAAATTCAAATATATAGAGCTGTTTTTGAGATACCTGATATATATGTATGTGTGCGTGTATGTAATATTTTAAAATCTAATTTAACCTTATTAATTTTCTAACTTTCAGTTTCATTTAATTCATATCAACTTCATTATAAATTATTGACTTATTTCCTAATCCCAGTTCACTTTTCTTATTTTAATAATTGAACAAGAGTTCTGAAATTTCTCAATCAGCTAAAAGCAGACAAATCCCTACACTTCAAATGAAAGAATAAAAAACTGTCCAGAAAACACATTCTTTTAAAATATCTTTGTGTTTCGCTTGTCTTAATCGATGTGTATAGAGAAATCTCAATCAAAATTTCATTGTATATAAGCACTATGGAAATTATTTTCTTTCTCTATTACCTTCTTCCACTTTGGTGCCGAGCTGTGACAGAACATGTCTTATCCTTGCTGCTTGTGCCTCTCTGGAAGAAAATGAAGCAAAATTAAAGTTAAAAGTGTCTTTCTGACTTTGAAGTGTCTTTTTGACAATTCAACTGTAAATACTGAAAGCATTATTCATTGGTATCTGATTTACCATGATGTATCTGCTTTCAAAAAACTATGTTACATATACTTACAAGGATTGATCGCTTAACATTATAACATTGCATTGATGCCAAAACCAGTATTCTTTCTTGATAAGAATCTTACTGCGAATCACAGAGGCTTCAGGATCTCAATGCCATTCAATGCTTTATTTCTTTTGCTAGTTTTTACTGCTGAGATTTTAAATTACTAAAATACTAAGCTCAATAAATGTTCCACATTATTGAGCTTAGTATTTTAGTATATAAATAAACCACATTTAAATAAACCACATTAAAGATTTCTTGCAAAGAATCCCAATACCTGCAAAAATTCATTGACTATTTCCCCTGCCACATATTCAAATGGCATGGTATTAGCAATTCTTTGCATATCTAGAATCCATCTACTTAAGGAAAAGCTCCAGATTTCGATATGGCCATATATTGACAACAGTTTAACAACTAACCTACATGTAATGTACCACTGCATATAAAAAACAATTATTCGTTTTATTAATTTCTACATAAATCAATGCAAATATCCATGACATTCGTGGAATAGAGTTTTCTTTTACACCTTGAAACAATTCAACTGTAAATACTGAAAGCATTATTCATTGGTATCTGATTTACCATGATGTATAGCCAGATGTCATGATATTAGGGATTATCTTTTGTCTAAAATCAATCGAATTCAACAAAGGACTGAAACTACGTTCATATAACTATGCAGTGAAGTGATTATTCAGCATGAAAAAAAATTATCACTGAAAATAAAGTTTTAGAACTCATTCTTTTCCCTTTAAATTCATCAAGTAGTTAAGGCAAAATGCCTTCCCCCATGAATTAATAATCCATATTAAACATTGAAAATATTGACGGTTAATCGATGTCTGAATTTCCTGAATTTTCTTATTAGAAATAGAAGAAGTATTTAACCAGTCAACAAACGTATTATAATCAGTACATTTCGAATAAAAATCTATGAAAAAAATCTAAAATGCTTCTGAAAACCAAACTATCGTATTATTAGTAGAAGGATGTATATGGCCTTTTTTATGCCACATACTGCAAATTCTATTCAGGCTATCCAACTTGACGAGAATCTAATATAAACATCAACTACATTTTCCTCATAAATTTCATTTTAATAATGAAAAACATGGATACTGAAAAGTTTTTGGAAACAACTTTTTATTTCTAGCACAAAAATAACCAAGGTGAAAAAACTTTATCCAGATGTTTCAGTAGTTCCATTCAGCGGTTTTAATAAGTAAAATGTAGGCCACATTTTAGCAAAAAAAAACTCTGACAGATTCTTTTAGTCACACACACACATAATTAATGAAGAGTTTCAAGGAATATACTTATAAGATGACGGAGAAAATATTATGATATAGACGATTTCGTATTGTTCTATCCAACCATATTATTTATAAAATATATTATACATATTTCAATTTATATTTCGAAAACTTCTCAGGGACTTTTAATTAAAACATAAAGAAATTACCTATTTCCTACATTTAAAAAAATGAGAACTTTTTGATTGATAAATGATTTAAATTTCATTAGTTTAAGGAAAAGTTTATATGCAGTGGAACGAAGAGAAAGTCAAGTCTGGGACTTGTAAATGAAAAATGCTAGAATCTGAGAAATTATCTGATTTATAGTTAAAACACCAATACTCAATATCTTAATAACTTATGCAGAAACATCTCAAAGAAAAATTTCGTCATAAAGAATATATATTATCATGTCAGAACATGATATTATTTTAGGAATGAGGTTTTGTGGTGTCAACAAAAACCCGTAGGTGAAAAATTGAAATTTTATTATTTGCACGAGCATCTAAACTTTTAATAACGTGATGTCATTCCATTTACAAAACTTCTCATTTAAAAAAATAAGTTAATGACTACAGCAAATAAAACCTAGAGAAAAGTCATTTTGAGTACGAAATTATATGATATGAAATAAATAGGAAATGGAATATTTTTTAAGCAATAAATTCAATTCAAAGTTTTTTGGATCGTTAGCGATACTAAAGTGACTCATTCAATGAAACAATTAAAATGCATAAAAATATAATTTAACTCGCACGAGCACGTGGTGTTTGGCCTTTCGAGAAATTATGTTCTGGTATGATACATTGGAATATCCATAGCACATTTCATTTTAATTTTTATTTAATAATATGTTTAAACATAAATATACTTTTACTGCCAAAATAAAGCTATTGAATGTAAAAATTTGATTTCGTGAAGCGTGTTTTTAATATTTATCAGAGATTGTATACATTGGAAACTGGATACGGACTTAGTCAAAAAATTAAACCGATAAATTAAAAAATGCAATTAATGGAAAATAAATTATGAATTTAGATAACTTTTTTCGTTAAAACGTAATGTTCAAGTAATAAATATTTAATCTACACATAGTAGCGTCTCTATTTTGGAAATACAAAAACTCGAGAAATAGTTAATTAATATTGTAGATATTTACACCATTTCGTCGAGCACTTATTGAGAAAGTTTTTAGTACACTAAAATCACATCCAAACAAAAAGGAGAGTTTCATAATTGTGATTTTAACTTACTACGTGAAAACCTCAAACTGCGCATGTGCAAATAGCAAGAGCTGTGGTATGAATATACGTTAAATCTCTTTGTTTACGTCGGATTTTAAACAGTAATTCAAATCTCATTATGCTTAAAAGAAGGAAATCCAACCTCGAACCTTTACCGTTTTAACAGTCTAAATATTTCGGAATGTGTGCAATAAAAAATTGTTTTGTAGCAATCTTTGATAATTTCTAACTATATTTTTATGTTTGTTTGATATTGCGTAAAGTCCTTATCACACGGCAAAATACCGTCTACACTTTCGTGGGCAATCTTCAATTTATGCCCTCAAGCAACAGCTCAAACAAAATTTTCGTCATTGTGAGCTTTTTTGAACCAGCTTGAAAATGTAGACGATAGTGGCGGAAACATCGTTTGCAAGCGACATTCAACCAATTATGTGAAACTTTGACAGTGACGTGTACTGTGCCAAAAATGGCGATTGACACCAACTATAATCCTACTAATATAATTATAGTTTTTTTTATAGTAGTAGTGTGATTATTTCCACCATTTCTTCTGAGCGATTAATGCACCATAATGTACACCTGAGCGTTTAGGCTTACCATACAGAAAATGCTCAAGTGACGTCATTTTCGTGGTCATTTGTTTTTGAATATGTAGGCGGTATTTTGCCGTGTAATAAGGCCTTAACATACGCATGCCATAGCTGGTGAAGGCTAGATTTGAGTTTAAAACTAATTTTTCTTCTTGGATTTCTCTAATTTTCTATGCCACGGGCCTCTCCGTGCGGTTATTGCGAGAGTAAACATATTTTAGCAAATACGTGGTCAAAAAAATATATAAACTTTTAAAATTTTGAACAAGGAAGAAATGATAATAATCTAATAATTACTTACATTGCGGTGCAAGTGCAAAATAAGGAAGGATTTTTTTTCCCAATCAGTAATTTTACTCTGAGATTTTGATAATGATTTCTTTGACACGTTTCGATTTAAGAAAAGGAGTCTTGGATATTTTTTTTAAAAAAATGTGGCAAGAATTATGCATATTTGTCCCTTCATTGGAAGCCTGGTAGTCTGCTGAATCGTCAGTTTTCTGGAGCTCGGGTTAAAAAAATTTTTAATAAAATGTTAAATTGGATCAGAAAATAAGAGAACATTTTCGATTGAAGTTAATATGGAGTAAATTAAGTTAAAAATTAGGAAATTAATTACGATTCAATTTAGATTTTAAAATATATAATATTGAAATGAAATCTGCACTATTGTAATGTTATTGATCATAAATTTAGCGAAAATTAAACTGCAATTACGGGATTAATTTAAATTTTATAACAATACATTGGATTTCATTTCTACCCTTATTTAACGCAAAAATACTTACCTTAAAACATAAAATTTTGAGAAATTTTGAGCAAAGATTTTTTTTCTTAATCTCTTGCCTGGTGTCGAATTATTTTTGGAATAATTAGAAGCTTGAAAATAGCCCCTTTAATTATGCAACAAATTCATTAGCACTGGTATACGTGCCCTATCAAGTCCCGACTTACCCTCATTAGGGCCCGGGACAAAACTTCTTAGTGGGGCCCCCTTCTGCTTCATTACTTTAGTAATAAAAAACGTTCATTAAAGAAGGAAATGTAGAATAAACTTTCTATTCAATTTGGGCCCCCTTTGATGTGAGTGCCCAGAGCAACAGTCCTATATGCCCCTGCCTTAATCAGGTTTTGTGCCCTATGTATTATGAAATAAAGAACATTAATGCTATCGGATTCCTTAGGATGATTAGTTGTAACAGAAATTAAATTTCAATATCTATTTATGAGTCCAAATAATCGCACAGTGTATACAAAATTGCTGTTATATAAAATTAATCATTTAATTAAACATTAAATTAGCCATTAATTTTCGTATCATCATTATCAAATTACTCTTAAATTTTCAAAATATCAGCAGGTATGAAAAATTTTATAATTGAATTTTACCTAACTTAGATTTCTGAAATAAAAGATTCCAAAACATTTCTCTAAAATAGTAAAAGAGAGATAAAATTAATATATTAAAATAGTTGAGTAAAGCATTTTTATAAAACGATGATGAATTGTTAATTGACGCCATTAACATTAACGCCTACTTTTTTTAAAGAAAAATTTTTTGTTTTCCTATCAAATTTTGATTTATCGTCTGAGTTTAAACTAAACCCAACAATTCCACTATACTATTTAGTCAAATTACATATTATAATCAAGCAATGACCTTGATAACTAATAAAAAATTCGAGCAGTTTTCACCTTGATCGCATCCGTCCTGCAGTATTAATTTTTTTTCTGTAGAATTCCAATACGAATTTTAATTTCTCTGTTAAGAAAATCGAACGCGAGAAAATGAAAAGTTAAAGAAGTGATTAAAAGATCGAATCGGAACTAGTCGAATACGCAATTGAAATAATTATTCCTATTCATTTTTATTTTAAAAGATCAGTTAACTCATTATATATTTTTTATTTAGTAAATGCAAGAAATGTTAATTTCTTACGGTATTTTTACCTTGAAAACTCTTTTGCGCACGTCATCAAACGAGTTTAGCATCATTTGTGGTCTCAGAAAATAAGCGGAAAAGAGAAAGTAACATCCAATTCTGATAGCTCATTTCATTGCGGCTTGACAACAAGAGGTAACATGGAAAATTTGGTCCCATCAATAACGTTTTTAACAGACAATTTCAGAATACTTTCAAGAGGCTATTAAGTTGTTAAGGGTTTTCCAATCTTATAACTTCCATTTTTATTATCTCATGAAAGCTCTGTTTATAGAAAAAATGCTATTGCAAAAAAAAGTGATACTTGTTGTTTAGATCAGCTCTTTTTTCTTTTCTTTTTTTTGAGAATTTTTCTATGCAAAATTTCAAATTATTGTTTAATAATTCAACCCTTTGCACTCGGATGGTACTTCTAAATGGCCATTAAAATGGTGCATCATTTTGACGTTCTATTTTATTTTTCGATTTTTATTGCTAAAATCGCATACAGAATGGTAAAAAAATGCAGATTAATTTTTTAATGAAATTCAACTTTAAAAATTATATGAATTTATTTTTTAAAACAATAAACAAATCTTTGTATTAGATGAATAAATATTCATCAAATTCCTTTTCCAAGTGAAATGGGTTAAATTGTTCAATAATGTAAGTAAAGAAAATGCTTATCTATGATAATACAAAAAAAATTTCAATACCTAATTGAAATTGTGAAAATTGGAATGATTCGTATTTAAAAATAATTAGTGAGCCAAAATAATGTGGGATTTCAGCTGCTTTGTTTAAGTTGAAGCTTTTTCAATAATTATTCAAATTACTATTAATGATTTATAAATTATTTTATGTTTGAAATTAATAATACTTCTGTTGTTTTTACATCTAATATTGAAAAAATAGAGTATAAATTAGTAAAATATAAATAATTAAAAATAAAATATTTTAATGATTAATTAACTTTAACTTTTTAAACTTTTTTGAAATTTTTGAAGCATTTCTGCGAATTTACGTTCTTTCTGATCTCATTTTCAATAATTACTCAATTAATTACATATTTGGTTTTTAAAAAAAATTATATTTTAAGTTGATTATACTTTCGTTACTATTACATCCTATTTTATTCATGCAAAACAAAGTATAAGTGACTAAAAAAAGAATTAAACAAAATATCTTAGTGATTAACTTACTTTTAACTTTTCACTTCTTTTTGGCATATTTGATGCAGTTCTGCAAATTTGTATTCTGACTGGTTTAGTTGTTCTTATATTTTTATCATAATCCTTAATTAATATATCATATCCTTAATATAATCTAAAAAATAAGCACCGCATTTTTTGCACTAGCTTTTTTTTTCTATGGAACAGAGCTTTCATAAGGTAATAGAAATAGAAATTGTAAGATTGGAATAATGGCTTTAATAGCTGTTAATAGCTGTTTAATAGCACTTAATAGCTGTTTGAAAGTTTGCTTAACCTTTTATTATTATTTTTATATAATTTTTTGAATCTTTGTATGATGCTGCATGCAAATATTTCTTCAATTACATTTATGAGGATCTTCTTCCTTGTAATATTGAAATATTGGCAAATTATACAGATGATTTTATTATTTATTGACAAATATTGTAACAGGTAAAGTTTTACAATCAATATCCACAGTCACTTTTATGACGTCCATGTACAATGTTATGCAATGCACCAAATTGAATGCAGTTTTTCATGCGATCACTTACTCGCACGCCAAATGTAATTTCTTTCACGATAGCCCTAATTATCCAGTATTTATCTTTATTTGCGTGTAGAAATGGAGTTTTTTTATAATGTTCCAGAAAAAAGTTATATTCAAAATTTGCGTTTCAGGGTTGTTTTTCGTTTGCTTAATAACTACATTCAGTCATTAATCAATAATTTAAAATTCCCTTTCTTACAGGCTACTCATATGATGTTATAAAGATATTTAGCTTTGTATATCTGTAAATCATAATACAAGCTATAAATTCTTGAAAAAATTATATAATAATCGTAATAATTGCTTCAGCAAAAGGGCTGATGCTCTGACAACGAGGCATCACGCATACGCAAAAAAAGTCCTTCAGTTGTTTAGTTTCCCATTAGATAATTAATTTAACCATGGAACTTTTTGTCGTGACCGTCAAACTCTCCTTCTTTTTATTGGTGAAGTTTTCAATTGCGTCGTTATTATGTATATCATGCTTTACTTTAATTTTTGAAAGAAATAAACGGGAATACTTATCAATCCACATTTGCATATTAATTTGCAAAATTTTCGAATCTTAAAAAAACGCATTTCCTGTTTTTTTATCGTTTTCTTTTTAAATAATTTTATAAATGCATGCCATGTTTTTATTCATGTTAATAATGAAGCTGGATAATAAAACTATAATCTAAAGTGGATCTTACACAATTTGACTCTTAGTTCAATTCTTTAATTTTAACCATTTATTTACTGAATTATGATGCCATTAATTTTCCAACTTCATTTTTGAAACGGTAGTTAAGTTGCCTTGCAGAATAATCCCAGAGAACCCAAGAGAAAAACTTTAATTAATAGAAATATGTTAATTATTTTAATTATTGATTAAATATTTTTCATTCTTACTTTTAGCTTATATTAACTTTTTGCCATTTGAGTTACGTTCCCCGTATTTTTTAGAATACCATCGGCAAAAATAGTCATATTACGAAAATATAATCCAGATTTAATTGGTACTTATAAATACCGTCAGTAGAAAAAGGGTAAAAGAAATTCTTATTTGTGGATCAAAGTGTTATTGAATAAAATGAATCCAATGCACGGGATGTCGCAACTAAGAAAGTATAATCATAGCATTCATGAGAGTAAATGTAATTAACGCATATATTATCTAAGCATTTAATTGTATGTTGTACTGCAACATAAACCATAACAGAAAATACCTGAAAAAATCTAAGATTAATCTTTAAAATAATCCAGAATGTTGATGATGTTGTTTTGGGGGTGAGGTTTTTGGAGTTAACAAAAACCCGTAGGCGAAAAATAAAAATTTTATTACCTGCACGAGCATCTCAAAAAATCAGCTTTTTATAACGTGTTGCCATCGCATTGACAAAAGCTCTGATTTAAAAAAATATGTTAATGACTACAGCAAATAAAAAAACCTAGAAAAATGTCCCTTTGAGCGCACGATTATATTATATGAAATGAAATAAATAGGAAATGTGATATTTATTTTTAAAAACAATAAAATACGATACAACGTTTTTTGGATCGTTTGTAGTACTAAAGCGACTGATTTGATTAAACAATTTTAATGAATAAAAATATAATTTAACTTGCACGAGCACGTGGTGCTTGGCCGTTCAAGAAATGATGTTCTGACAAGATACATTGAAATATGCATAACAGATTTCATTTTAATCTTTATATATATTTATGATGTATCTTAGCTTTGATAATTTTTTTCCATCTTTCCACGTTTGTTTTTTATAGCATTTGGCATGGATGCAGTATCTTTTTGCTCAAACATTTGACACCACTTTCAGAAACTATAGTTCCTTTTGCTGTGTACTTTTATTTCATACACTGACGAGTAATTAAAGTATCACTTGCCTTGTCCCAATTCTGCTTTACACATTATTCCCCCCTCTTTAATACTAATTTACGATTTATAAACATCATCAAAAAATATTTGACCATGAAAACTTCTATCATTTTTTATCACCTATTTTTAAAGTAGAAAAATTCTTTATTAATTGTAAGCATTCGAGTTGAATTGAACAAAGCCTTCTTTGACTAGACATAAATTCTATCTAAAAATTGCAGATGTCATTTTATTTCGTGATCGAGTTATGATCTTTCTTTTAAAAAATAAAGGAAGTATTGCTATAATTGAAAGAGCTAATGTTATATTTTAAGTTAGTTTAGATGTAAGTCAAATTTTATTATCATGTGAGAACATTTTCATAAGGGGATTTTCAATAATATGAAGCTCGAAATCTCGTTAGGAATACATAAAGCATATATGGCAATATTCATCAACATCCTTTTATCGCATATATCTTTTAGCTGCTTTTACCAGCATTGCATTATTACAGGTATGCTTCTTTGAAAGCAGATGGTGTTTTTAAAAGATTGACCTGCTTTTACTAGTATTCCATTATAATTACGTATACTTCTTTGAAAGCAGATGCGTTTTTAAAAGGTTGACGTAGAACTGTGACATCATAGCTCTTATTTCATCGCAAAATCGGCCGAACTCCAAAACTTTGTTTGCCAGCTAGAAAAATTTAAAATAAAAGTTCAAAAAATTATCATTATATGTAGAGATCGAAAAAAGGAGGGATAGAGACCAATAGTCTGATGATTGTTTGAAACCGGTTTAATATGGTTAATGACTTGAATTAATTAAGAGGAATAATGCTTAAAAATAAGGATATTCTCATATGTTAACTTAAATGTGCGATCGTAGATTTCATTTCTGTTTTTCGTTATGATTTTTTAAAAATTCTACATATCACAAAAATGGTAATTTTCGGGAATAAATATACAATAAGTTTATCATTTTGTCAGTCTCTTGGATTAGAATTAACAAAGAGATTGAACTGAAGTCCATTATTTACTATTTTAAACTAAACATTTTTAAACTTTTTTAAATATTTACCCTCTAACTTTAATTCTATTTTTCGAACTGATATCGACAATACAGATAAGATTCATCAAAAGCGATATCTTCAAAATCTTCCCGAATATTTTTTAATAAATATTGACACCCCCTACCGTATAAAATTGAGATCTTTAGACCGTATTGGGATCTTAGATCACCTACCGTAAAAAATTGTGATCTGTAAACTTCAGAAATGCTCAAAAATTTATTTTTAGCCTCTTGTACAAACGTTGTTTAATTTGGCTTATAATAAAGAAGATTGTTATTTACCCAATAGATTGCAGAGAAGATTGTTATTTGAGATTGTTATTTACCCAATAATTGCATGCCATTGACGAACAGTTGTTGAGAAATATAAATTTTTGCCATGCATTTAGTGCACGATCGTTGGTAATTTGGGGGAGGGAGCAAGCTGACATGCGGTAAATACATCAAGAATGCTAAAAAAATCGAATAAAATTTTGGACGGCTTTTGTTTAACAGATTGACGCTAAAATTACACTCATAATTACAGCTATAGTCATAAAATCACACACAAAATCTCATTTATTTAAACTATTTCGAATTATCGCATTCACAGTCCCACGAAAGACATTTACAGTCCTCACGACAGACAGTCAACCCTTTTGGTCAGATTTGACGCAGAATTAGAGAAGAGATTGTTAACTAAATTCATTCCCAGATTTTGTAACGTTTTTAAATAGGCCAGGATAGCCTAGTTGGTAGGGCACTGGATTCACATCCCTTGGAATGTGAGTTCGAACCCTCCAGCCGAAGACTCTCAAAGTGTTTAGTGGCTGTCGCACGTTAAATATGTTATAATCACAAAGTCTTCCGTGTCGAGAGTAATACCACAGGGGGTTCTAGCTCAGTGGTTATCGTTCTCTCTTCCATACCTAAATTACGATCTGTTGATGAATGAATGAAATGCATGAATGAAATTAATTCCTTAAAAAGGGGTCGTGACGTGTGTGTAGCTAAGTCTTATTCTTGTCCTATTTGCGCTACTAAAAAAACGATAGACGCTCAATCGGCTTAAATCGCTGATAGACCTGTCATCAGGCTTGAAAAGTGGCAAAAGTAACCCCAACAGAAGTACGTTTTTAAATTACCGAGTTTAAAGCACTCAAAATTACAAATCAACAGATGGTCAAACTTTTAATAGATTTAGTTCCAAATTTTGGTATAAATTTATATTTATCCCAAATTTTCTTTATCTCTTTTCAGGATTAGTGGTCATCTTGTGACCTTATATTCGACAAAAGGTTGTGATATAGATTTCTTTGAACAGATTTGAAATAAATCTACTAATTTGATCAAAAGTTCATATACCAAATTTCAACTATCAAGTTCAAAGCGGTTTATCAGCTATCGTACTCACAGGCAGACATAATGCCGAAAATAAGTTCTTCATAAATAAATAGAGTCTGAAATTTAAATATTCATCAAAATCTCTAGTTCAAATTCTTTTTCACATTTACAATACTTTACTTAAAATATTTCTAACAAAGAAGTTAAAGATTTTTGAATCGAAGGCAATTCGATGTAAGTCAGCACAGTCTATGACTCATGTATTTTCGAAAAAAGCTTTCGTTTCAAAGATATTATCTCTGATAAGTACCAGGCTGGCTGTATTTTGAACAAGATATAATGCATTAAAGAATTTTTGCATAACGGCATTACCTTGAACTATACAACTGGGCCAATAGCACTTTAAAGATAACATTAAATTCTCTTAAGGTACCAAGCAATATCTTTCGTTGAAATCTAGATCAAATGCACCATTATAAATTATTTTTTAACCCGAGTCAAACAAAAATTATAGATTTTATGTCTAGATGGTATAATTTTGTATAAGGTAAGAAAAGTTCGCACGTGTCGAATGTAAATGAAAGTGTTTTGTAGGCAGGCCAGAACTTTCAATACACTCTTGAACTAATCGTGCCACAAAGTCATCCTACTCAGTCAGTGTTTTGATTTGCACAAAACCTCTAAAAATTCTTGCGTAACTAATATCGGTGTCTAAAATTGAACACGAAATAACGTTGAGGTCACTTACGTAAGTAATAAAATCTATACATAGAGCTCTTTGATCATTTTTTGTAAGTAAAAAAAAAAACTAAAAATCTTCTTAAAAGACGTTGGTTGAATATATAATGCTATAGTTAGAAATAAATTCTTAAGATGTTATAAGTTGTTTGGTTTTATTTTCCCTATTTTTTCTATTTTAGCCTACGAAAGATTGAATGAAGGTTCTTTAACTTAGTATTCATAATTCAAAAGGACGTGCAGAAAATAAGTATTTTTAAGGTTCTTTTATAATTTAACTGTAAAGATTCTCAAAAACTGACTCAATACTTCAAAAGGGATTCGGGTAGAAAAATACTGCGGTTATTGAAAATTTTACTATACCTCTTTGTTTTAAGTCATTTAAAATTAATAATAAAAATATGATTACAAGAAAAGGATCATTTTCTTGTTAGTAAAAATACTAAAAATCTTCTTAGAGACGTTAGTTGAATATATAATGCTATACTTAGCAATAAATCCTTTGGATGTTATAAGTTGTTTCATTTTTCCTGTTCTTTCTATTTCAGTCATCGAAAGACTGAATGAAGGTTCTTGAACAGATTATTAGTATTCAAAATTCAAAGTAATGTGTAGAAAATATGTGTGTTTAAAGTCATTTTATAACTTAACTGTAAAGATTCTGAAAAACTGTCTCAACACTTCAAAAGGAATTCGGGTAGAAAAATACTGCGGTTATTGAAAATTTTACTATACCTCTTTGTTTTAAGTCATTTAAAATTAATAATAAAAATAATTTCAAAATTTGCAGTTTCAAATGTTTTAATTTAAAATTTCACTGAAATTTGTTGAGTACATTTTTCAAGGTGAAAATCTTTTTTTCTTTTTCTTTTTCTCGGCTTTAGTGATCATTTGGTTCACCGAGATTGCTGCATTCAAAAATTCAATAAAAACTTTTTTGTGCTGCTTAGTCCAAATTGTCTTTCATATGAATATTTTAAATTTAGATGGATTTGTGATTAGTAATATTTTAGAAAATTTACTCCTGTTTCTCCAGTATCTATACACTTTTCCAGTTTCCTCTGGCTGTCATCTCATTCAAAATATGGGCTTTAATCAGAAACGGAAAATAATTAAATTTCAATTAAAACAATAGTTTGCTCATTGAATCGAAACGCGCACATAAAAAAAGCTATGATAGGAAGTGAAATCAATCAATATAGGAGATGCTAGATAATAATTCAGAATTTTTTTGTTTACTAATTCCGTAAAGAAATATAATACACTATATTTCTAAATATAATACACTTCATTACGGAAGTAAAAATTCACATTTGGAGTGTATTGATTAATATTTTAAAATCCGTTGTTATTATGTTTCTGAGAAGACTGGTTGTTTTCAGACAAATTTGGATATACAAGCTACGGAAATCTTTTCATCATTCTTTATTTTAAAGTCAACAAGGACAAAAAAAATTGCAATGTTTTTAAGACATTATAAATAGAAATTAATATTAGAAGTAAAAATTTAAAATATATTTGACTAAGAGTGAAAATGTTTTAAGGAAACAATAAAAAATATTGTTTTAAAATCTATTTAAAAATTTTAATTTAAATTACATGAAAAATTAAATGTGACTAACTGATTATTAAAAAAAATTTTAGTTGTAAAATGTTTTTAAAATAATTTTTGTACTTTAATATATAAACTTTGAAGTGTAGAAACAAAAGTACAGGATGTTGCTTAAATTTTATTTCATTAAAATTCTAAGTCGAATTTCAAAATATTTTAACTCTTCGAATTTGTGTCAAATGTTGGTAGCTATATACAACGTATTTCCAGCAAAACACCAGCATGCATTCTCTTTTAATGTTTGAAGAGTTTAATTATTAAAGTTATGGCTTATAGGGTTATGAAATTTCTTTTACCTGCATAAAAACTTTTACATGTGGGAAAACGTTAAAAACTCACTTATAATCAATATTGTTTAAAATCATGCTTCATATAATTTTAATTCAAGAATCACAGAATAAATTTTCAAATAGAGTTAATAAACTTCCTTTTGAAGTTTTCTTTTTAACTACATAATAAAAAGAGTGGATTATAAATTAAATTTTATAACGAACACAAAATTTAAGACGTATCATATTATTTACATAAATTTTAACAGCATTTAAATCTTAATTTCCTTGTAATTGTCTTCTTTTATTTTATTCAACTTTAGATACTTTAGACTTTCTTAAATTTTGTTTTGCTTTATAATATTTATTAAATTTAAAATTCTAATTCTATCATAAAATTGAACTCAATTTTCTTAATCAAAGTAAACTTAAAAATATTCATAAAATATTTGTGAGTTTAGTAATATTTAAATCTAATTATAAAAGATTTATTAATGTGAAAATTAGATTTAGAATGTCCAACTTAAAAAGTTATCAGTAATTGTAATAATTTATTTTATTTAAAAGCATTTATCTAGCGTCTAATCAATTAATTAAAAGCTCGATGTTGCCAAAATTGGTAAATAAAAACTTTTATAAGCGATATTAATTAAATATTTATTAATATTTTATTAATTGTAAATAGCAAGAAACAAGGGATTTTTTTTATCTTTGCTCCAATATTAAATTTCGGGTATACAAAATATACTTAAAAGCACTAACGCGAATATGAAATAATTGAGCTCTAGAATACTGATGAAAGTTAAAGTGTTTTTCCTATTTTGATCTGAAAAAGTCATTATGCAAAATATTTCTAAATCGTCAGTATGGATATAAATAAGTGATGGAAGCATGAAAATAATTAACTTACATTCCACTTGATAATTCTAACATAAAAAAATTAATTTTTGATACTTTTAGAAGAGTTTTTATGAAATGGAACATTTGAGAACATTCAGTTGCGAAACACGTAGATACAATCATTTTTTATCACACGTTTTAAATTACGTCCTTTAAAGGTCAAATGTAAAAATTTTGCAACAAAAAGCTCCTGAATAATCTACATATGATCCATAAAGGCCTCTCACCTTTTTAGATAAGAGCAAATATAATCAATCATGACTTTGGGAGGAAGTCTTCCCAAATCCGGCAGAGGATGGTGAAGACGAGGCAGGATATCCTCTTCCTTTATGTAGTGACGAAAATGTATCGAGAATCATTGAATCGATGTATATCAATGAAAAACCAAGATCCCACGAATCATCACGCTTTTTTTAGAATTTATGCTTACCTACTCACTTTTTTTATGCAGGTTCCATCTAGGGAATGGTTTAAGTATCAGATAAACAGGTGGTGTGTGTGTGTGTGTGTGTGTGTGTGTGTGTGTGTGTGTGTGTGT
>JAOUZG010048650.1:1845737-1870754 GCA_026289955.1 Argiope argentata | reverse complement strand
GTGTGTGTGTGTGTGTGTGTGTGTGTGTGTGTGTGTGTGTGTGTGTGATACGTACAGGATGATGTCCATAATTAAAAGACCCTATTTTAAAGTTGTCTACAGGTTAAACTATTGTTCAGAAAGTTATGAAATTTTTATAGGACATATTGAAAGGATGGGAATTTGTTTGAGCAAACAAAAAATAGTACACAATTTTGCCACCGGGGGTAGTATTTCAAAAGCAATGCACATTTGGCATATTTTAAAATCATTTAATTACAACGAAACATGTTCACCATAACGGCCATCATTTTCCACTATCTGAAATCGTAAGGTAACATGCTCCGCATATGACGTAGTGTGTTATGGAAAATATTTTCTTGTATAACTGGTGAATATTGCCCCCTGTTGACAAAATTTTTAATTATTTCTTTTTTTATTATTATTATTTACTCAAACTAATTCCCATCTCTTTATTAACTCCTATACAAAATTCCATAACTTTCTGAGCAATAGCTTCGCCTGTAGACAATTTTAAAGTATGTCGTTTAATTAGGGACACCCTGTATATATATAAGATTGATCAGTAGCTGTATTCTTACTCCGTTCAGCTGTAGTAAAAAGTCAGCTGTTAACAAAAAGTACCTTTACCCCCCACTTATGCATATTATCCCTTAAAAAAAGATAGATGCAAGTATTGTCTTTTCTGGATGAAAATATTACACTCTATTCCTTTCAATGCATCGCCGAGTAATTCTAAAGAAAGGCGCCTTTAATATTTCGAAGTCTGTTTCTTAAAATCATGACATCAAATGATAATCTAAGCGCCTAATTTCTGATTCTTATCCATTTAAAATCAAGCGCCTTATGAATAATTCGAGACCTTGTTCATTAAAAAAAGTTTCTACTTAAAAATTACAAACATGGTGCTTTTCTAGAGATTACTTTGTCGGAATATTGATAAAATAACTCGGTGATTTATTTTTCCGCCGGTAGTGTTTCATAATACGATGAGATGCGTTAAAATGATGCTTTTAATTCTTATCAGTAATAAATTATGCTCGTATTTCATAGTCTTTGAGGTTGAAGAAGTTGTAAAGGAATACAAATTAAAGTTGATTTATTTATTCTGACAGCTTCTGTTTTAATAGGCGGCTCCTACAGAAGTGCTCCTACATTATATTTCTTCTAAAAACTCATAAATGAATTTTTGTACTCACCATCTGCATACTTGAAGGATTTGCAGGGTCACACAAAACACATATAAAATATGGTATTAATAATGTTTTGGCGTACGATTTAGAATTCTTTCATTATTTCAAATATTAATTTGAGTCAAATATGAACCGAATTTAGTAACTTTAGGTTTAACAATTTGTTTGGTTAGGTCCAAAGCAAACATAGTTACATTCTCCTTTATTATTGATGAGATTCTACTGAGTGGCACCTCAGAAATCAGGATGAAAATGTATGTACTCACTGTCCTGGTGAGTATAGAAAAACGGAGGGTTGGCTACCTCCCATCAATGACGAAACGGATTTCCTAAGGGGGAAGGGTTGGGTCCTGGAAGAAGATGACCCTTAGAACTCATCCACAGTTCCCATCAGTGTTGCTATCACGGTTATCTGGTTGTTGTTCTCGTGTTCCGCTTTACAACAAAAGGACGGTTGCAGTAGCTTTTGAGGGTTTAGACCCCTGAGCACCCAAGGACCGAAATCGGATTTCTAGCTCACACACGTCACAAATCCTTTTTACGGGGCAGACTTCATTCATTCATCCGCAGATCGTAATTTATATCTGAAACAGAGAACGATATCTACTGACCTAGTATCCCCATTGATATTACTCTCGACATGGTTGACTTTGTGACCACGACATATTTAATGTGCTCTTGCCACCACACACAGGAGGATCTTCGGCTGGCGAATTTTATCCGTGTGCCTTTGGGCGGCTCTGTTCCGTCAGTTACTAATTATTATTATTGATGTTCTTTACTCTTTATTCAATGCAAATTCTTGAAATAAAATTATTGGCTCATAGTTGAATGAAATTAATCTCAATTTGTGTATCTTGGAAAACAGAGTAAATGACAAAATAATTCAATATCAATAGGTTGCAATGGACATTCCTCGATATTTTTATGTTTCGCCTTTCAAAATTAAGGTAAATTTTGTACATAGCTTCGAAGAATAGAATAAGAATCAAGTAGACAACTTTTATTTATTCTGTTTAGCTTAGAAAAATCTACAATTAGAGTCTAAAGACTATATACCACATTTCATTTTATTAACTCCTGGCATTGTACAATTATTGTATTCAGGTATACACGAACAAGAAAAGACAGCCTAACTCTTTTGTGATTTTTAATTTTCCACAGATATTTAACTTTTGGTTGAAAATCACCGTCTGGCTTGTGTTTAATAACTATATTATTCACATACACATAACTGTTGGCATCTTGGCATAGAGGGAGTGCCTCTTCCCAAAGAACTAAGTGTCCTGAGTTCGAGTCCTGATTCGGCCATGGTTGTTCTTCTGCGTTATATATGTGAGGTGTGTGAATGAGCCCCCCTGTAAAAAGTGGTTGTGCAAGTGACTGTGATGAGTGAGTAGCTAAGTCGTACTCTTGGTCCTAGTTGACGCTACTTCAAAACAAGAGGAGCTTCTTCAGGCTTATAACTCGATGATACCTCGGCGAAGCTTGTCCATGGCAAGTGCCACTAATAACAACAACAGCAAACTCATAAATAAACATCCCAATAGATTTTGAACCCATAATTTTGTCTGTTTGGACCTAAACTTCAACGCAGATCCATAAATATGATAGTAAAATTATTAGACAAATTTTATTAAATCATTGAATTAAAAAAAAAAATTTAAGTCCCTTGCTTTATATATATGACAAAAAAATTTCACAAATAACAAATATCAGTTCTTTTAAATTTCAAACCATATAATAGCATCTTTTCATGACAGTGCAGTTATAATTTAGATAATTTATATAATTCACGGCAATGAAGTTGAAGACAAATCACATCATTTGAAGGAGATTGGATGACCTCTCTTAATTCTTGTGAGATTCCTAATCCCGAAATGTGTTTAAAAGTTGTTTAAAAGATTGAACAGATCTTAACAGAAAGGTTGAATCTGCTAGATTGGATTATTTGTTGACTAATTGGCTTGCTTTAAAAGAAAAAAGTTGGTAAACAAGAACTATGGATGCATATAAAATTTTATAATTGTATGTAAAAAAACTGATAATAGAAAATAGTTGCTGAAAATTTGTGAATTGTAAAATGAGAAAAATACTATATACAAAACAAAAAATAACGAAAAAAAATTCAAAAAGCTAGAATCTCTATCTGATTTTATTTCAAAAACAACTATTTTATGCAAAACATTATTATTCGCTCCAATTTATTATTATCATTAATTAATGGCATTATTGTTATTTATTATTAATTTTTTTATTTATTGCAAATAATTCTGATTTATTACAATTATTATTATTTATTGCAAAATATTTTCATCGTTTATTACAATTATTATTATTTATTGCAAAATATTATCATCGTTTATTACAATTATTAATATTTATTACAACTATTAATTAATACAAATTATTATCATTTATTACAACTATTATTCATTGCAAATTATCATTTATTACAATAATAATTATTGATTACGAAACATTATTATCATTTATTACAAATATTTTATGAAAAAGATTTCAAGGTATTAAATTCTCTACTTGATTTTTATTACAACGGAGAAAAATTGTGTTTATAACATTTTTATTCATGATGATACTTCGTACTTCTCATTCTTCTTTAATGGATGTAAAAACCTTCTTTTATTAAATGAGACTTAATTTTGTAAATAGAATTTAAGGCTCTTCTAGTTCATTAATAAGTAATTAAAACAGATAGAATTTTTTTAGCTTTAAAACTGAGCCCCAAGTAATGAGGTATATGGAAATCAGTTTAATTTTTTGTCTGTGCATGAATTCTATTTTCTTACAAACAATTCATCCTCTTTTCTTTGATTATCGATTTTATTACTTGATTTCTTTAATATAATTTTTCTTCCCTCCTCTTCTGTCTAATAAAAACTTTTTATGTCTACCATGAGTCTTAAAACATAGTCTACGCTCAAAATGATCATTATATTTTAAAATCATATAAAATTCCTGAGACCTTGCTATTTTAAACATTAAATGACAGTCATTTAGGGATTTGTTATTATAACTATTTAATGACAATACTAAGAAAGCCACTACCAATTTCCAAAAGAAATAAATTTTGATTAATAAAACAGCTTCATAAAACAACATAAAAAATATAGCTTCATGCATATCAATTTCTTATATAACAAGTATGGACTTTAACGGTATGAATAAATCCCAGGCGGTAAAACAAAGGTCAACTGTTAACTGATGTTCCAGAACAGTTTTTTTTAAAAAAAAGGATTTTCCTGGACAGCCTTCAGAAGTTCGAGTGACAAGTCCATGGCCAGACTGAGCTGCAGCATCAATTACTGCACGTCTTTAGGTCACGTGGGATGATTCGTGATCGGATCCCATCTCTTCGGTCAAGGTGAGAGAATCATTATTAAGTCTCCCCTTGCACGTGTAGTGTTCAAGAAAAGAAAAGAAGAGACAGCGAAAGAGAAAAAAAGTTTGCCGAATTCCACCCATCGACATGCTGATTTTTGTTTCGATCATAAATTTTTCGTTATATAACTATAATTATTCCATGATAGTTATATAAGTGAAGACCTTCGTTGGCTATTTCTGTTCTTTAAACAATTAGTAGGCACCGTGTTAGACAAAGGCTCCGAGCTTATTAATAGAACACAGAGTTATTTTTGTAAGGGTCAGCACAATTATTAATAGAAATTCTGAAAATGCCTATGTTTCATTTTGGTTTCTAAGTGGGTGTTCCTTTAGGTCGGCGTTGAAGGTTGTATGGAAAACATATAATGAGAGTAAATAAATGTATTAGAAATATTTCTTTAATTGAAAAAGAAAGGCTTTATATAAGAAAATTAATTCAAGAGATGGTACATCAGATTTAGATAAAATAATCTGGTAAAATTATTCTCAAAGTAAAAATCTTTTTTAATAATATATTGTAGTGTTATTTTTGCTAGATTATCACTGCTATTAATAAAGGTAGCATGTAATTTATTAACATATCAGAACATGATGTTATTCATGGGATGAGGTTTTTGGCGTCAACAAAAATCAATAGGTGAAAAATAAAAAAATTTATTATCTGCACGTGCGTCTCAAAAAAATCAGCTTTTAATATCGTGATGCTATCACGTTTACTAAAGCTCTGATAAAGAAAAATAAGTTAATTAATTACAACAAATAAAATCTAGAAATATGCCATTTTGAGCACGTGATTATGTGAAATGAAATAAATAGGAAATGTGATATTTTTTTAAACAATAAATTCGATACAAAGTTTTTTTGGATCGTTGGCGATGCTAAAGTGACTCAATCAATGAAACAATTGAAATGAATTAAAATATAATTTAACTTGCATGAACACGTGGTGCTTGGCCATTCAAGAAATTATATTTTGACGTGATACATTGAAATAGGCATAGCAGATTTCCTTTTAATCCTTTTTTTTCGATTATGTATTTATTTTATATAGATGATATTTCTAATCTTATCTGGAAGTTCTAATAAAAAATGCTGCAATTTGATAAAATAAGTTTTGATAACAATTAGAAAATTTTAAAATTAATTTTACACTGGAATGAAAGTCGGCGCAATAAAATTTAATTCTTTCACTTGAAAATTGACATTTATTTTTTTTAATTTTCAAATAATGTGTCTTAAATCATTTAGGTCAAATGGGTCCGAAATGAGCCTGCTTTTTAATTCTTCTTTTCCTAGGAGCTGTAACCTATTAATCACTTGCTTTTTAGTTTATTTAATTTTTAGATTATTTATGAGTAACTAAATCAGTTTTATTCCTTACCAGAAGAAATCCTTTTATTTTTAAACGCGAAAGAATAATTAACAATCGGCAATTATCGTAGAAAATCTTTTACTCATAAATAAAATACTTAAGAATTTTTTTAAAAAAATCTTACTTGTACTGGTTTATGAAATGATAGTATAATGAATTGGCATAAACATGAAAAAAAAGGCAGACCTCAACTCATTTAACTCCAACATATCGAGAATGTAAATATCCCTTGAAGTAACTATATTTTTTCATTCTCACTTCAATAAATCAGTTAATTTAAGTATTAAAAAACTATCTAAGTTACTCGACAATAATACAGAAGTTGCGAGGGTGGAATTTAACGCAGACTAAAAAGGCTGAAATATTTCTAATTAAGTTCTATTATAGATACAAGAACTCCGTTATGTTATAGATGGCAGTAGATTTTCTTTTTTATTAAACTTATTAATTCATCAAAAATAATTTTATAAATAAGAATAATAAGACCCATTCTCATTGTAGTTTAGTTCAACTATTGGATTTAATTACATAAAATTTAATACTTTACACCAATAGCGGATAGTCATTTAAAAAATTATCAGTATTCAAAAAATCTGCTAAGCCATAATTTGCATTTTTAATACATAACCCTTATCCATAAATAGATTACATAAGCAGGTAAGAAGTTTGTTAATACCAAACATTTCTGTATCTAATACATTTCTTAAATATTTGTCAGAGTTTTCGTGCTTTTTTTTAATTATTTTTAGAAACATGATGTCAATCATTCTATGCATCATTTCCACCATAAAGTAAGCACGAGAAAGAAAACAATTTTTGTTTGGATTACACCGCATGATTTATTTGGGTTTCACTGCTTCAAGAATTTTAAACATTGTTTTCAAACCCAGCATGGAAAGACTTGTATTTTTATATATTTTATTTTTCAATAAGCGGAAACAGCGAATATGCAATATTTTTACTTTTTCCGATCAAGAGAAAAAGAGACTTTTTAATATCTCTTTTTAGATAAAATAACTAACAACGGTTGCTTCCTGTTCATAATACTTTTTACTTAAATAACCCTTTAGAAGACTATCTACATCCTTTTTTTTTTCTAAAAGCGATTTTAATAAAATAAAAGGAATCTTCAATAAAACAAATATGTTCTTTTTTTATTTATTTCTTTTTTTAAGTTTTTTGTTTTTGTTATTTATCGAACAATCAGAGTAAAAAAAAAAACAAATTAATTAAATAAAAGATTAAAATTTATCTTCAAAAGTATGATTTCGGATGGGATATACTACAGCTCCACAGCTGTTATAAACGAGTCACCAATAAGCTTTTCTAAGAAATTTACGCACAAAAATGTACAAATTAAATCACTTTTCCTTATATTTTTAAAATTGATTCTGAAACTGAGGAACACAAGGTACTCCATATATATGACATTACTAAAATAAAAAAAGATTAAAATGAAATATGCTATGCATATTTCAATGTATCATGTGAGAACATTATTTCTTGAATAGTCAAGCACCACGTGCACGTGCAAGTTAAATTATATTTTTATTCACTCTAATTGTTTCATTGAATGAATCCTTTTAGCATTGCAAACGTTCATAAAAAAAACTTTGTCTCGCATTTATTGTTTTAAAAAAATATCACATTGCCTATTTATTTTATTTCCTATAATCACGCGCTCAAAATGACATTTTTCTAGGTTTTATTTGCTGTAGTCATTAACTTACTTTTTTTATTCAGAGCTTTTGTAAATGCAATGGCAACGGGTTATTAAAAGACGATTTTTTGAGATGCTCGGGCAGATAATTTTTTTTTCGCCTACGGATAAAAATTTTTATATTTTATCTTTGGATTTTTGTTGAAGCCAAAAACCTCGTCCCAAAAACAACATCTTCTGACATGATGAAAAGAAAGAAAAAGAAAATGTCGACCTGAAAATTTATCAAATTTAAAAAGATCACTTTCAGGTGAGTAACCGACAGTTTCGATTTTAAATAAAAGCAGATGATCAGAAATTCAAGTTAATCCAGTTTTAAATAATTGAGACATTTCCTGAATTCGCCTCGGATGACTCTGGAGCAACGCAAAAACATAAACAAGTAATTGCTAAACATATCAGCGAGAGGTCGCCCTTTGAAAAGAATTAATAACAAATTTAAGCGAGAGGTCGCCCTTTGAAGCGTTTTGAAGAGGGAAGTAACATTAATACTCAAAGAAAGTATTAATGTTGCTTTCCTCAAGATAAATAAAATCGCATTCCATTAATGTTTCAGAAATAGTGTCATTTTATACACAATTCAATAATATGATCAATAATGCTGCGTCTTTTTTTTTTAAAAAAATCTGACTTTTCTAATAAAATAAAAGCATTTGTTGAAACAAGCAATAGGACGGGGATGACTTGGTTGGTAGAGCCTTGGACTCGTACTCCTTAGGTTACGGTTCGAAGCTCACCGGCCAAAAGATTTCCCGTGTGTATGGCGGCTGGCGCTCGTCACATCTGTTCGTGGTCGCAAAGTTCCCCATGTCGAGAGTAATACCACTGGGGTGCTGGGGCAGAGGCTATCGTTCTCTGTTCCAGGTCTAAATTGCGATCTGAGATGAATAAATGAATTCGCATGAATGAAGCCCGCCCTTAAAAAGGGTTGTGACGTGTGAGTAACTTAATCGTACTCTTGGCCCTAGATGGCGCTACGTGTGAAACAGAGAGACGCATTTCTTAGGCTTAAAATCTGCTGATGTATCAGTGGGGGCATGCCCAGGGCAAGTACCATTAGTCACAACAACAACGAAACAAGCAATTCTAAATTATTGATTAATTGCTGCGATTCATTTTATTAAACCAAGATAAGTCATTATAAACTTATATTATATGTTAAACTGGTTAATAAAAGGAAAACAATATTTGTCCGCGGCGAATTCGAACTATTTTCAGAAATGTGCGTTGCCTTTTAAAGCACTGGAAGACAAAATATACTCAAATTATTATTCTACAATTCAGAGTTACAAGGTTCATCTCCAATAATTCTTTTAAAACTTGACATATATAAATGTGTTACATAATAATTAGCCGGCTCTCTGGCTCAGAGGTAGCGCGTCTTCCTCGAGTTCTGGGAGTCCCGGGTTTCCAGTCCGGGTTCGGGCATGGTTGTTCTTCTGTGTGCTATCTGTGAGATTTGTGACTGTGCTCCCACCCCTTTAAAAAGGGGCTGTGCAAACAAATATGGTGAGTGTGTAGCTAAATCGTACTTTTAGCCCTGGTTGATGCTACTTAAAAAACAAGAGACGCTCCTTTCGGCTTAAATCTGCTGCTGTATTAGCAGGGGGCTTGTCCATAGGCACGTACCATTAGTAACAATGACATAAAAATTGAAGAATATTGCTGTACAAATATTTGAAGAATATTTTTAAAGAAAATAAGTAAAACAGAACCACCCCCCAAAAAAATCTCAATTATTGCTTGAAATTTATATCTATGATAATTTTCCTTGAATAAATATATGTTCTATGTGTTTTAAATTCCGCTTAGAAACATTACCAAAGAAAGTATTCGAGAAAAAAGAACTGGGAATGGTGTACTCCGAAATTTTCTTGTATACTCATAATAGATTTAGGGTAGCAAGAAGTTAGTTATAACAATATTTAGAAAAAATATATATACTTTAAGATTATTTCTGTTTTTTTAATAATATAACAATTCATTCTCCATATACTTAAAAAAAGCATTCGGTAGTTTTGATGATTTTAACGAAATATTTTTTTTTTCAAAACAATTCATCTGTTGCAACTTGCCAAGCTCCTGAGACAAGATGCAACAATCAAAATAACATGATTTTTAATGTATATTTTCTTGACATTCTTTCATTAATTGGAATAACTATGACTTCTGCTGATTATTTTTATTTGGCATATTGACAATAAAGGATATCAAGCAAGCAAAGCCATAGCAAAAGGATAAGATTATTCACACAGTCAACATGAAACTCATTCTTTAACAGAAATGCATTTGAATTAAATAAATGGCAACTCTTTACTTCTCACAGATTTAAAAATTTGTTATTACATACATTCTTCATCATCAGAGTTGATCGGCTGTTTTATTTACATACTAAAAAAGGGGCATATTGTGAATGTCAATACTTATTGCATGCATAGTGATAAGCCAACTCTCTTTCCTGCAGTGAAAACAATCTGTAAGCCCCCCAACCATAGCAACCTTGCTTACCTCATATAGCAATCCCTCTTGCCAAATGGAGAAGGGGAGAAGAGAGCGAGGGGGAGAAGAAATCGATCTTAGACTGACTAGACGAATGATGCTCTGATAGTTTTGTGGGGGGGGGTTGTATTTTTGTGCTGTGTTCCATATCAACGTGTGAATAAAAATTTGGGACTAAAATGGCATGTGATCGTTGTCTCTACCTGAATGTGATAGTTTTGTGGGGGGGGTTCGTATTTTTGTGCTGTGTTCCATATCAGCGTGTGAATTAAAAATTTGGGACTAAAATTGGATGTGATCATTGTCTCTACCGCTCCCACTACAGAAATCCCGGGGAGAGATGAATTTTTATACAATCCATAGTAAATAAACGTACATTTCAGAAAAAAGAAATTTATATCTTCTTTCGCAGACGTAAAGACTATCCTTTGTTTAGCCTATCCAACAGAAACAAAAGCGTTTTGGTTTTTCTGTTAGGTTATAAATGGAATGACTTGAACAATTGAAATTTGGTTTGTGCTCTTATTACTACAAACGTAAGTTCTGTGTCAGATTTTAATTTTCAAATCGATAGGTGAAAAGATATCCAAAATACATATATTCACAATGGACTCATTGAAAATTCTAGAATCATGCCAAATTCTTTGTTTTTTAATTATTTTTAGCCGTACAAGACATGCGCTGTTTTACTTAATGGACTTTATTCTAAAAACATGTTTTACGATCTCACGAAGATTTAAGATCTGGAGATTCTTGAAAATCTTGACAATTTTGCACTGTTTTTTCTTTGTTTACTTTATATGCAAGAAAGTGAAAAGATAAAAAGAAAGCTATTCGTGTTTTTAGGCCGAAACATCGTTGCATGACATCCCATTTAAAGATAAATAGCCAATAACTATAATGTTAATGAGTTGGAGAATTTGAAATTACCTAGAAAATGTATGAAAAATGTATGTTATTGAAAATGTTCGGTAAATATTCGTGTAGATAATTACTTTTCCTGGTATTATAGAGTTGCGGAAACTTTCTGACATCACAGGTCATTTATGAAACAAATTATTCTTATTACTCAATACCTGATGGCATTGAGGATGATAGAGAAGCATTAGCCTTAAATATAGTTCTTTAAAAATGAATAGTAATAGAAATGATATGATGGACAGAAATCACATGAAAACGCCGAAAAAAACTACTACTATAATTTGATTTTTAAAGGAACCTTTTTCATACTGTTCTCTAAACAGTCAGCTTTTTTTCTCGACATAAAGTTTTACTTATTTATGAATTATATTAATCTTTATAGTCCGTAGAAAGTTAAAAAGCTAATTATAAATGAAAATATAAAAGAGAGAACTTTGAATTGAGATTCTCTTCTGGAAAGATAAATGTTTACTTGAAGTTTCTATGAAGGCATGGTAAAATAACTCGATATTGATTTCACCTTAAAACTGATTTCGGATAACCGCGGTGGCCATGTGTTATTACTCCATTACATAAAAATTAATAGTTTAATCATATCGACCTACTTTTGATTAGTTACATGTTATCATTATGAAAGAAATTTTTATATTAAGTTTTACTTGCACGATAAACAAATAACATTTTGTTTAATTATTTATATTTGGAAGGTTGTACACTCATGTCCATTAATTTAGGATAAAGCAAGTTCAAGAAAAGAAAGACCTAGAAACAAAACAAATATATCTTACTTATAAAGCTTCTTTATTAAACAAAAGGTAAAAAGCAAAAAAAAGATGCTATATGTTTGATATCATTCATAAAAATTGCGATTTTTTGCTTCCTGGAGAAATATATAAAAGAAACCTATTAACAAACACCAATATTACATGGTTGGTATGAGGGTTAATACATAGTATGTCTACCAGACGATATCATACAAGCCATACAACGCCTAGACATGCTGAGTAACAAATTATCAATCTGATCTTGGGGCACATTACTTATCTGATCAAGCATACACTCCGAAGTTCCGGTATACATTTAGGAGAGGATTGACGGGCTGAAAGTCGTCGGCAAAGCAGGTTCCACACATGCTCTGCTGTATTCAAGTCCGGTGAGAACGCTGGCCATTCCGATAGGAGGCATTCTTTTACGATGTTTGCACGTTGAGGACGGGCGTTGTCATCCATAAACACGAATCCTGAGCTCATGGTGTCCCAAATCAAACGTATATGCTGTTGCATAATGACATCCCCATAGATTTTTCTTGTTATTGTTCCAATTGGAGCATGGAGGTTAGTTCTGGGACACAGAATAATTCCTTCACAACTGAGCAATCCTGCACATAACGGGTACCTGGCGCTCTACGTATGAAGGCCCGGCGAGAATCAAATGGCAAGTTAAACCTGGACTCTTTAGAAACATCGCACAAGCCGACTGTTGTGGTGTCCACTATGCATACTCTCTACTCCAGAACTAACCACTGATGTCATTGAGTTGCAGTAAGTGGAACACATCTGAAAGTCTACAAGCACATAGACCAATCTGCCTTAAGCATCTGTCCATAGTCTACTTTGAAACTATCGTACTATTGGCTGAAGGGAGTTGACGAGACAGGTCTCATGCTTTGCTCCATCTGTTTCTTTTGGCAGTAACTGCCACATACCGGTCGTCATTCAGCGTTGTAACTTGATTGCGACGTGTTCTGTAACGTCTACTCAGGTTTCCATCATCTTGGAATCGCTTCCAAAGCCTGAATATAACAATCTGAGGGATTCCAAGTTCGTCGGATACCTCCAGTTGGGTACTCCCACATTCTTGACGGGCGATAATTCTACCATGTAACCCCTCCCCCCCCCCAAATACATCCTTTGTGACATAACTATGTAGCTATTGCACTGAAAACTGACGAAACGCTTGCAAACCATTTTACTTCTTTGTCTATAGTCCTTATACATCACTCTCTTACACTCTCGTCATTGTAACGTATTATCGGTGTCATCTCTTACACTCTCTGAATGTGACTTTCTGAGATTTGCATATTATTTTTCAAGATTGTGTAATCATATGCAAGGTTGTTATATGCATTTTAGAGTTCGATTTCCGCGTGAATATAAATTATCCTTAATTTTTTGAACATGAATGTAAATAAAATTGGCTATGAAACGAAAGCGTATAGCAGCTTAAATTTAGTGATTAGTTTATTGCTGGTTGAATGCTGTACTATTTGACAAATATTAACATAAAACTAATTTTCTATATTGAATAAACTTGCATTACTGAAATAAATCTTTCCATCTGAATTAGTGTATGTCCCCTTGAATTTAAGAAAAAAAATATATCTACATATTATATAGTGTGTATGTGTGTAATGATACTTTAAAATCTAAATTAAACCCTAATCAATTTCCAAAATTTCATCCTAATTTAGCCCACAGTGACTTTCTTCTAAAATCTTCTGTTGTTTCCTGATCCATTCTCACTTTTTTTATTAATTAATTTAACTGAAGATTGGTAAAATTGCTTAATGGACTAAAGGCCAACAGGTTCCAAGACTCTGAGTGAAGGGATAAAATACGGTCTATCGAAGCCAATTTCTTTAATTAATCCCTATGATACCCTTACTTATAATTGACTTGTGATAGAAATCCCTATTGAAATCTCACAGTTTAGGTTCACTGGGATAAAAGTTTCATCAACTTTTCATCGTTTTGTTTTGTGTCGTTCTGTATTGTGCTCGTCGCTTCTGCTGGTACCTAAGGCGTGCCTCCCGTAATGTAATAAAGTTAACTTCGAATTCGAAAGTCTCTCCTCTATCTTTGAAACAACCTTTTGCTTCAAAGAAAAATTTTGTGCTATGTATCAATAATATGATATTTTAAAATCTAAATTAAACTCTAATTAATTTTCCCTAATAAGTTTTATCTTAATTTAGCCTACAGTAACTTCATTCTAAAATATTTTCTTATTTCCTGATCTCAATCCACTTTTTCAACTTAATTAATTTTGAAGTTTTGTAAAAATGCTTTCATCAGTGGTTCCCACGCTCCGAGTGAAGTGAAAAGATATTGGTGATCAAAATAAATTCTTCCAAATCTCAGTTCAGCGCGTGTAGAGAAATCCCTATCAAAATCTTATGGTATATATGACAAGGAATAAATAATTTCCCCCTCTTTAAGCTTCTTCTGTCTTTATGTTACACTGTGAGTGGACGTATCTTGTTCCCGACTCTTGTAAATAAATCATACTTCTCCGGGAGAGAATAAAACGAGTTTAAAAATCCGAAATTGCCTTCTGATTCACACAACAATTATTATGTTTATACATATATAGTTTGTGTATGTACTTAGAGAGAAATGGTAATTTTTTCATGTGGATGGAAGGGAAACAAAATAAGAAACATTTTATTAATTGCCACTTTCGTACTATGGGAACCACGTAAGTGTTTAAATCATCAACGTCACAAAAGTTCACAATATATACGTGGATTTGCCTACTTTGTTCAATGAAGCTTGGTGATTAGCAATGTTTATAAATGTCCTATTTTGAAAAGTAATTCATGTTTGTTTGTGTTTTTCAACAACCTAAGATATAAAAATGAAAGCTTAATCAATCATAAATATGTGAATCATTTTAAGTAACATAAGTTATTCAAGGCAAGAATAAGTCACATTATTATTTTATTAGCATATTTCAATGCAAATACTGAACTTAATATTAGAGATTTTTAAAGCTTTATCTACTGATGGTACTTATAAGTACCATTTAAAGCTGGATTATATTTTCGTAATACAACGTATATATTCGTTATATTCATTTTTGCCGATGGTATTCTATAAAACATGGAGAATGTAACCCAAGTAGCAATTAGTTAACATAAGCTAAAAGTAGGAATGAAAAATATTTAATTAATAACTAAATTAGTTAAGTTATTTCGATTAATTAAAATTTTTCTCTTGGGTTCTCTGAAATTATTCTGCTAGGAAACTAAATACTAGGGCAAAAATGAAGTTGGAAAATTGATGGCAACATAATACAGTAGATAAAGGGCTAAACCGATAATGTTTTTTTTTTTTGGGGGGGGGGTATTGTAAACTGTGTCATGCGATATGAATGATGAAAAAAAAATCATTCAATACATTCTACAAGCTTTAAAAGTATCTAAAGGTAACAAATTTATTACGTGATTATTAAGAGCAACTTAAGAATGGATTCATTAAAAAGTGCTAATTTAATTTTTAACTAAAAATGCATCAATTTTAACTTTATTCGTAACGACTGGTAGCATATCATTATACGAAAACTATTTTTATACCATTTTAAAATTTTATCATTTATTTTTCAGAGACCATATTTTTATTCCTGCACAATTTCTCCTGCAACTTTAATAAATTTTTTACAATATGTTTTGTAGCTATAAGCATTGTGGAGCACGCTAAATCTGTCAGGATCAAACGTCCTCCCGCAGTTGTGGAGTTGTTTTGTGGAGAGGGGTTGCCAGCTCTCAGGTTGCGTCCTTGTCATCTGACAGCGATTCAAAATAACGATGTTCATTCCAAAATAATCCTAGTGTTGCTTTACAACAGGCAGTTAATATAACTAAACTAAACTAAAATAAACCAACTCTGACTTTCTGCTTATAGTACATTTTTTTATTTACTTATCAGATCACTTTTTTTTTCTGTTATCAATCTTTAATTCAAATAAATCAAAAAAATGAACGCCATCCTGTTACAATAATTATTTCCCAGAGAAAAAAAGATATTAGAAGGAGGGTTTTCAAATAACTACCCTTACTTGAGCGGAGAAAGATCGTTTATTTAATTGCGGTATCTAGACAACTGATATTAAAACTTAATGATTAAAATTTATTGAAGTTCAGGAAACCGACACTGACTTTTTATAATTTTGATTTATAAAAACTAAGAGACCAATTTTTACTTTATCCTATAAGAAATACACAAAGAAAATGTATTTTAATCATTGAAGATATCGAATTCGAAGTTTTGATTGGTCTTTCTGTTTCCGACCTTCCTCAGTTTGTTGCAAATCATTTTTGGAATTATATATGTCTGTCTGTCTTATCAGTATATATATGAACATAAAGACTCGAAATCAGAGGAAAAATTCAGAGCACAATACCATTTTTGCACCAAATATTCGATATTTGTGTGAAAATTTTGACCAAATCTATAAGCAAGAAGGCTGTTAAGTGTGATTATAAAACTAACAAGTTCAATACTTGTGTTTTTCCAAACTATTAGAATTTCTTGAATTTTGCATTAAATTATAAATAGGTATCCAGTTTTGTGTAAAATCAACCAAAAGGTGAAATATTTATAAATCTGAATCCTTGAATGTAATTATGAGAATTCCACAGCAATTCGAATGAAATTCGAAAAATAATCTTTATTTGTCACTTGAATAATTATATTAAATATTACAAATCTCTGATATAACTACGTCAGATATTATACCAAATCGCGGAGGGAACGGAACACAATTCTTTTCTGCTTCAATTTAAATGAATATTTTACATGGATGAGTGTGGAAAAACTCTCAAGAACAACTCCAATTTTATTGTTATTTTTTTGAAAATTTTTTACAGCACTTTTTATTTCTAAAGAATTAATCACCTTGAAATAATAGTTTCAAATAATTTTCAGTAATCTTATAGAGTTCGATGAAACAAAAAGAATCAATACATAATCTATTGAGGTGACAAACACAATATCTTCATTTATAGATAAGAACAGTGGCGAGAATGTGTAGCTTTTTTTCATGTAAACATAATGTAGTTTTAAATTATACTAAATGATCTAATTGTATTAAATGTCGTATTATTAAGAAAACATTAATAAATTTGTTTCTAGGTTTTTACTGCATTACTCTGAAAATAAAATTTAAAGCTAACTTATGAGTTGCTGAACAGTGGAAAATTTCTTATGGACTCATTCGAGCCCTACTTATATTTATAAAAAAAAATGAATTGTTGAAGAAATGTTATATTCTATTGCTGCAATAACTTACGAAATGTGCATTTTTCTGAAAGATAAATGCATAAATTTTTAACTTGATATCCATTTAGTCATCTTTTCTTAATGTCGTTATTATTATTATTATTATAAATAATAATATTAACTTCTTTTACATTCACGTTAAACATGGTTTTCATGGAAAAAAGAATTTTTCTCTAAAATACTGTACTAATACTACTCAACTCTAAATACTTTTTCAAATATTACGTTTCATACATTTTCTCTCAAACGCTATCATCATCCCCCCCCCATTATCATTTTATCTCATTTTTATTATTATTATTATTTGGAATGAAAATTACTTTTTTTATTATTTAATTCATCTGTATACAGTTCGTGCTGCCCTCTATTTATTAAATTTTGAACTATTTGCATTATGCGAAAGAAACTTGATAAATTGTAAATTTGTCAGTCATTCCAATATTTCAAGAGTATAAATTACAGTATTTAATTTCATATTAGCAAGTAAAGATTATCCTTTTAAGTAATGTGACATAATATTTCATATATTCATGAATACAAAAAAGTGAAATATGTAACTAACAGTAATAGCATAATCAATTTTACCTAAAGAATCCTAAATATGGAAAGCGTTTTTGCTGCCATCTGGTGTAAGTATACTAACTTTTTAAATATGAAATAAGCTTAATCATCCTTTTACGTAATACAGTATGGTGAAACAATCGGTAAAATTGATTATTTTACAAAGCTTTTGAATTTCAATATATCACGATCTTATAAATTCTGAGAATAAGTTATCCTACCTTAAATAATGATTTTTTTTTTATTTATAAACATATTTTCGCTGTTATTATGTGTGTTTTTAAGAATATGTTTGTTTAGATACGAAAAAATATGTATGCTAATAATGTATTTCAAATGAAAATATTGCCTTTTATAATTCGAAATTTATCTAATCTATCGTGTAAATCAAGAGGCAGCTTTCCACCAGTTTTGAGAATTCTATACTAGGAAACACTTATTTTACTTGTTGAATAAATAAAAATAAAAACCATAATATTTTACAAAATTAAGTCATTATTTTAATCAGTTAAAAAGGTTTCAATGCAATTATCCAAAAATAATTTGCGCTTTTTATTTGCTTATTATTTGAATCCGGAGAAAAACTTTTAAAATTCTTTATTCTTTTTCCAATGTTTAAAGTTAAATAATTAGAATATGTTTAAATAGGGAAGAAATATATAAAACTGCTTATAGTCAAATACTTCATAAATTTCTTTTAACTTTCCATTATAAATAAATCTAATGAGAGATATTCTTATGATCAACTGTTAATGAAAACTAAATGATAATGGCAGTGGTGTTCTAATGAATTTATAGTTAAAATATTTTAAAACAAAGAAATAAAATAAAGAATCATTAATGAAATGAATTCGTCTATCTTCTTTCCTTAGAGATAAAATTTAAAAAACATCAAAAATATTTAATTTAGTAAACATAAAATGATGTCTGATGTACAGTAATGGAAATCTTCCATAGCAATTTTCCATTTAAAAGTAATAATAAGATTTTTACAGTTACATAAATTCAAAAACACAGATCAACACATGTATAAGATATATCTCGAAATGCACAATTCATTAAACACAAAATTTCCATTTCGCTAATACGCATTAATAAAATACACTGATCCACTTCATAAATATGAGTTTTCATCATCAAAAATATGTTGATAAAAATGCGATTTTACGAACAAAATCACCACAATTAATCGCAATGCAATCATATTCCTGCTTTAAATACTTGTCACTTTGTAAATAAAGCGGTGACACAATTCCGGCAAAGAATGAAATATCTTGAAGCGAGAAAAGTTTTCCACATCGTCAAGGCCACTCACACACCTAGATTGCCCATCTTCGTATGTTTCTGAGAACCTGTAAGACTTAGTAAGTGTCTCACCGTAACAAAACTGAGCTAGACCCTGTATTGTCAGAGTACCTTTCGCATTGGTTCGGATTCGTTCGAAAGCAGGACAATCACGATCACCAACTCCTGCAGGATAAAACCTTATAGTCAAAGAACAGTTATCCGTGATTCGGAAAACAGGACTACTCACGAATTCCCCTTTCATCCAACTCCGTCTCGTGAGCATAGTCCCCAGGCACCAGAAATATTCGCCTTTCTTCTGCATTTCTGGGAGGTTAGAAGAGGCTCCAAGAAAACTTAGAAGCTGTTCGTTGGACTTTCAATAAACCTTAACTATCGTTCCCGGAGATATCAAATGTGCTCCCAAAGTTATCTGAAAAGCTCAAAGTCAATACCTTTTATCTACTCAGCGAAAGGAGTAAAAAATATATTGTTGTAGAAAGTGAAACTGAAAGAAATCGAGTATTTCTATCCGATCAATGATTGGTTATGTTTTGATTATTAGCATTTCTTGTTATCATGGGAGAACATGATGTTGTTTTGATGCCTCTAAAATTTAAGGGGAAAAAAAGAAAGATTATGAGTCGCCGAAAATTATCGGTTGAAAATTTTTTTTTACCGATTATCGTCAGTATTGCATTATTATTATGTATGTTTCTTTGAAAACAGAGGCATTCATGAAAATTGACCTGCTTTTATCAGTATTGCTTTGTTATTATGTATGCTTTTTTGGCAGCAGATGTTTTATTAAAATTCTGACAAATGACTACGACATCATAGCTGTTATTTCATCTCAAAATCTGTCGAACAAAACTCTGTTTGCCCGGTATAAAAATTGAAAATAAAAGTTTAAAAAATTATTATTATTATTAAAATTATTGTGTTTGCGTGTGCGTGCGTGAGTGCGTGTGTGTGTGTGTGTGTGTGTGTGTGTGTGTGTGTGTGTGTGTGTGTGTGTGTGTGTGTGTGTGTGTGTGTGTGTGTGTGTGTGTGTGTGTGTGTGTGTATTTCGAAATTGCAACCATTTATCAATATTTTTGAGTTACTAAGGCCTAGTTTTTGAGAAAGTTGAAATTTAAAATTTATCTCATTACCTACGTTATTTCGGACACTACAAATCCCCATAACCAAAACAGCATCAAGTTCTCACATGATAAAAGTTTATATATATATATATACAGAGATAGAGAGAAAGAGGGATAGAGATCGATAGAGAAGTTTCGTGACTGTTTCAAACTGGTTAATGACTTAAATTAATTAAGTCAAATAATGACTTAAAATACATTATTGCTCTTATATGATAACTTTAAATTTGCGGTCATAGATTTCATTTTGTATTTATATTTATTTCATTTCTTACAGACAAGTGCTGAAAATTACGGTTTTTTTTTATGTTTAATTTGCAATAATAATTTATTTTTTGGCTAATATGCTTAGAGGTATAAAGTATATATTTTTTTAATTTTTCTATCTAAATAATGATTGGCTTGTTTTGTGTATTATCATTTCTTGCTCAGTAGCTAACATCCTTTAGGATATATGATTACCTTGGAATTAATATTTAGAAAGAATGTTAAACAAGACGAGTTTTAGAATTTTTACATAAAATAGATTTTAAAAACCCACCGTTAAATGAAAAACTTTTGGGCAATCGAAAGATTTTTTAGGGTTAATTGGTATAGCACAAAATCCTATTAGTTAGAAACTTTGTTCCAAGAAATTTATTACTTGATTTTTTAGCTAAAAAGATAAATGCTGTATTTCTATTCAGATTTGAAATCTTTGAATTGAACTGTTAAATAATATAATAATTTCAAATTATTCGCCTTGTAAAACAAAAAAGGATAGTAAACATCTTCCTAAGTAAGCAAATTGCCGATACAGTAAAACCTGAACAGAAAAATTATTACACCTATTTTGAATTTAAAAAAGTATACATTAGATTTAAATTTAAGAATCTTTTTATAAAAAAAAATTCTGCCAAAATTTAGAATTTGCGAACATAATATTTAAAAATAAAAGGTAGCATTACAACATGAATCGTATTATTTAAAGATCATTGTAATTGCCCAAGAAAAGAATCTAAAAATGAAATTCCGACACTTTAAAAAATATTAAAATACAAATAGAAATACAAATATTTTTTTTAAAAAAATCGACATTTCCCAGTAGTCATCGGCTTAGAGAAAATTTTATTTTAATTAAAAATATTCATTTCCAAAGCAAGCATCATTTAAAAATTAAAGCTAAAATAAATTGTGCTATAAGAAAGGTATGTGTTCTTTTACATCAAAGCTATAGGATGTGTTTTTTTTGAAGATTTGTGAGAGAGCCATTAAAAAAATTAAAATCTGATACTGAGCAATGAATGGTATAAGAAATAAATTTTTATTACAAAAATAGTGTTTTATCTTAAAAGTAGATAAATAAAAAATAAACAACTGAGTGCAAAGTCAATATCTATTATCTGTTCTACGAAGAGAATAAAAAATATCTTTTTCGAAAGTGATACTGCTAGAAATCGAATTCATTTCTCCGATTTATGATGGACATCTTATTTAGACTATTAACATTTCTTGTTTCCCATCAGAATTGCTTTTAGAGAAATGCGATTTAATTCAAGGTATTCCTTGATAACGAGAATAATATTTCCAAAATAAAAGCTAACGGGAATTAATTTTTATAATAGTAATGAAGTTGCAATTTTATATTGAAATTTCTGAGTTGTGCTCTTCAAGAATTGTGTGAGAAACGTTACGTTAAAAAATGATTTTTAAAATTAAATAGATTCTTATTTTATTGTCAATTATTATCTTTTTAATGATAATGATTTTAATGATTCAGTTAAGCATTAAAAACAAGCAATAAAACAAGAATACATTTTCAGTTTCAAAAAATAAAGTTATCTTAAAAATAGATAAACAAATTTAAACAACTTTAAGTTAAAATGATACAAATCATCTAAAATTAAAAAATAAATTTGAAGTCAGTGCTAATTTATTATAAACCTTTGGAGGTTTACTGCGATTAAAGCCTTAATTTATGAACATGAGTGTAAAATATCCTGAGTAACTGGTTTAGCCAAACTATATAGAGCTGAGATTATCTTTTGTGATATGCAGATATTCTTAAAACTTTTGTAAAATAAAAAAAATTGGTTTTAAATATCTCCCTACTGTATCCAGTTCGAAGATATTCTGTTCAGAGTTTGATTTGTTTGATTATATAAATTTTTCTCTATTAATTAAAATCCTTAAAAAATTATTTATTTTTTATTGAATGAAAATGTATTGGTATGATTTATTTTATTACTTCCAAGCTTGCAATGAATTTAAAAAAATACATTACCTTTTATATCTTTTCGCACAAAGATTTTAAACAATTTCGAATACTAGTGATTTGGTAATTTCTAAAAATATCTGCTTTATTATTTACTTTATAAATTTTACAGGATTCACGAATATCGCCTATTCACCTTTCTAATGCTACACTGTCTCTAAAGTGAAAGTGAAATTACATTTAAAAGAAGCAATTTATAATGATTAAGTTTCTTTATTCCGTAATGGTTACGTTTTTTTTATATAATGATTACGTTTCTTTATTCCGTAATGGTAACGTTTTTTTTTATATATAATGATTACGTTTCTTTATTCCGTAATGGTAACGTTTTTTTTATATAATGGTTACGTTTTTTTATATAATTATTACGTTTCTTTATTCCGTAATGGTTACGTTTTCTTTATATAATTATTACGTTTCTTTATTCCGTAATGGTTACGTTTTCTTTATATAATGATTACGTTTCTTTATTCCGTAATGGTTACGTTTTTTATATAATGATTACGTTTCTTTATTCCGTAATGGTTACGTTTTTTTTATAAAATGATTACGTTTCCTTATTCCGTAATGGTAAAAATATAATTTGACAAGCACTTCATTCATATCGGTTTTATTTTTTTTAATTTTTATAATTTGGCATTTCATTTTGAAATTTATTTTTTTTATAAAAATGTAATATATAGGAAAGTTTTGATTAAAATCACAAATGCAAACTGAAATGCCACTAGCACCATTATTGAAGTAATTAAATAAATTAATTTTATGGTTAGTCTTCAATTAGTTTTAGCCAAGAACTAAGATTAGAGAGACAAAATTTCGAACTTTCAAACTAATAAAGCTTGATTAGAATTTAAGCTTATAGAAATGAAAAAAATGTAAACAGCCTTAAAAATCCGATGAAATATCCTGTAAAGATGTAAATACAATTTAAAAAAAAAACAAAATTATATTATATGCCGGTGTCCTGTCACAGAGGGAGCGCGTCTTCCACGTGTTTTGGACGTCCCGGATTCGAGTCCCGGTTAGGGCATGGTTGTTCTTCTGTGTACTATCTGTGAGGTGTGTGATTATGCTCCCCCTTTTAAAAAGGACTGTGTAAGCGAATATGTGCATGTATCATTCTCATATAAGCTAGAAGTTCGACCTCTGCCCTCGAGTGCCCAAGGTCCATAACCCCAGAAACTACTGCAACCCCCTTTCCGTTGTAAAGCGGACACGTCGTCATCATCATCATCAAATTATATTATTTGGTTTTACAAATTATCCATAAATATTCAAAATATTGTTATTAAAACGGGCATCATACACCAAAAAGGGTTGTTTTTTTTTAAAAGTACAGATAATATTTTTGTAATTTATTAATAAAGATTCCACTTGTAACGAATGTTTTGCGTGTTTTGTCCCATGTGTTATAGTAAAAACGACTTGTTTTCATAAAAATTATCCGCTTTTAAATATTTTCCCTGGATTTTAGAAGCTCCATGTAGAGTATAAAGATTTAAATGAAGTCTATTGTAGCTCATAGATCAATATTTATATTTTTCTTGTCCTACAGTGACTCTACATTTTAGTAGCGCAAGCTAAAGTATAATTAATTGCAGTAGCTTTGAAGTTACAGAAGCATCGTTCAGCAGTTCCCCTCAACATTCATACATTAAAAAGAATCAAAAAGTTATCAAAGTTTGCAATCTGATTATATTATTTTTACTTGAAACTAAGTGCCAAGATCATTTCATATGCCCTGTGCTTCAAAGTTGCAAAGTTCAACCCATTTATTGTCCATTTCACTACTGTAAACTTCGATGCATATACTCTACGATCCAAATTTCAATCCATATACCATGCATAACGGCACCACTTTCTCTGAGTTCATATTCAAAATTTTACTGTTTAAAGTCTCTATACTACCTATAACCTCAATCCAAGTACTATACTATAATTATAGGCTATTCATTCGGTTTTTGTTTTTTACTAAAAGTAGCTTTATTTTTCAAATTATATATCCAGGGTGTCCCCAAAAATTTTTTCTACCGATGAAGAAGCGAAATTTATTCTCAGTGTACAAGAATAGGTATAAGACGTCCAACTGTAAAGCAAGTTGATGAGTTATATCTATATTAATAAAAATGGATCTCGAAATGCGTTGCTGAGCGCAAAACTAGAGAACGGCTCGACCGATTCGGCTAATTTTTTAAAAATATTTTCGTTAAGACACGAGAATGATTCTTATGGAGAGAAAAAATGAAAAAAATGCGAGGAAAATAGTTTAAAATCTTCATTTTCTTCCCCCCACATCAACTGGGCAAGAGAGCAGGAAGTAATAAATTATGATTTGTTTAGAAAGTCAAATTGTCAGTTGTTTTTCATTTATAGATAGCGGGATGTTTAAAAAAGAAAGAAAAAAGTTGCTTTCATTATTAGTCTGTATGGATGTTTAATTTATACCTGATCAAAATAAAGTCTGGGCAGAGAAGAAAAAAAGAATAACAAAGGAAAAAAAGGGTTTGTAGAAAGAAAAGTAGTGAAGAAAAAAAAAGGATAGGGAAAAAAAGAAGTGTGTGTGTGTGTGTGTGTGTGTGTGTGTGTGTGTGTGTGTGTGTGTGT
>JAOUZG010048650.1:1773464-1793539 GCA_026289955.1 Argiope argentata | reverse complement strand
TACATAGATATCGGATGATGTATTAGCATTTATTTTGTTTGTTAACTTTATACTATTAGAAGATTACAAATGCACCGTATTTCACTTTGTTAATTCATTTTTTATTTCCACATTACAAAAATTGCTATAACTAATGGATTTTCAGCTATTTGGATGCGCCTAATTTGTTATACTTAACATTTTAAATAACTTATCTATCAATATATTTTTTCTCGTTATATTTTCATCATATAAACATATTGTATACGCTGAAATTGCTCACATGTACCTCGTATTTTTCTGTACACAGACAATTATTTTCTGATATATCATCCCCCCCTCCAAGTACCAACGCAGAGGCTGCTAAAAATGTTCCGTTTTGAAGTATCCTTAATATTCTCTTGAATTTCTCGTAAGTTGAAATTCAAAAAATCCCAACTAAATAGTAGTTTTTTTGTAACATGGAATGAGCTCAAATTTCAGGTATCAGTACAAAAAATTATATTGATAATAAAAATGTATTCATAATTTTGAACAATAGTTGCATAAAATCAAGATAATTCGTTATCTTCAACACTTACGAGTAAAACTTTTTGAGAAACTAGAAACTAGAACTTCATTATTTTGATGTCCTAACGATTTGTTTTCTTTTAATGCAATTGCAAAAAACTGGAATTTTAAATTTCCTGTGCATATTATAATATTAGAAAAGAAATCTCTTCTGTTGATTGAAATTTTTTTAAATGAGAATAGTCTAAGCTTGCGTAGAAATAGCACATTTTAAAAAAGAATTTCCTTTTAAAATAGAAATTTTGACGAACCATTTGCAGCCTGTTATATTTAATTAGAAGAAATTGCTGTACCTTGTCTGTTATAATCATGAAAGTTCTATTCAGATTTGTGTTTAGAGGACTGAAATATCTAAACTCTATAAAAATATTTTAGCAAATTAATCAAGCACTTTAAGTAATGTAAACAAAATTGAATAGTTTCCTTTTTATAAATTTTCGACGAATGAAATATATTAGTTGCTTATACATTTTTGACTTTTAAAATTTTAGTTTTGTGTTAGTAAAAACATATCTGATTTTTAAAATAAAATTTTTTGTTTACTTTAAGCAATAGATCCTCTTTGGAAATTATATAAAATTATAAGTATTTAGCTGTTAAGCAGATAAAATTCCTAGAATTGTGACATAATATTAAAATAAATATATTTATTTTAACTTTATTTCGATAAAATTATATCAGCTAAATCGAAAGTATGAAAAATTCAATAAGACTAAAGAAATTCATATAGTATTTAAAATGTTCATGTTTATAAAAACTAAATCATACATGACTAGTTAATAAAAAGTACTTAATTTTTTTCTCATATTTCAAACAAAAAGGTAATTATGTTTGGCAACTTTATTCTCTTTGGTTGATGATTTATATAATTCGATCGCCGAGTTCAGTAGTAACAGAAGATGGTTTTCCTACAAATTTCTGAGTGGCATACAAGCTGCTTCATGTCATGTGTTAGTGACTTTGAGTTGCCCTTTAGACATGAAGGGCAGTCTATTGTAAAAATCCACGGGGGGCTGTTCGTTTCCCGCTTCCCCACCGGACTGCGGGGGTCAGTCGGGGATAATGCAAGGTCATCTTGGAGCCCCTCACCCTTTTCTGGTCATTCTCTGGGCAGTAATGGAATTTCTCTATTGATGTGTACACAAAAGCAGAGCAAATGCAAGTGACCACACGTCTGTCAGTTGCTGTCCACTCTCAGCTTGTTAAAATGTTTCTACTGGCCACTTTTTATTACACTTTCTTTGAATTAACTTGACATGTTTCATTCTTGTCAAGATGAAATACTGTGGTGATTATTCACTCATTGCCTGTCATGGTAATATTCTAAACTTGTGCGTGTTAGTAGAAATGTGTTTTAAAACATTTTTTATTTCGAATTTAAAACTTTTCTCGCACAATTTTTTTTAAAATTCAGCAAGTATATACTATAAACATTTGAAGCACAAATTATTTATAAACACAACTTTTATATTGAATAATTATTCAATGAATTTTAATAAAATGCTGCAAGATATTTTTTTAAATATATTTTTACTAATATTGTAGAAACTATAACTGAAAGCTTAGGCGATAAAGAATTTATGTGCACGATTCGCAGTTTATTGGACAAAAATTCAAAGAAAAGAAAAATCAAACTCGATTTATTTTTTTTTATTTTACAGGTATTAAGTAGCAGAAATTTTTCTTGCGAGCGTACATTTTTGTTCTTCGAAATTAAATTACTACACCCCTCCCCCTTCCCTCCCTTTCAAAAATTAACAACGGAAAAAAAATTCTTACTTAATATTTGTCAGCACCTCAAGATTTCTCTCGAGTTTATTCTGAAAGCAACACAAATCATCTTTAATGCATAGAGGAAAGAGTAAAATTAAATATAATTCTTTAAAGAAATTGTTTGAAGCCAAAATAGAATCAAATATTTTCGCTTATAACCTTGCTGATATCTCTAGTGTGAAGTTATCTGGATAAATTGAAACGACACAGGCTCTTATATAACAGTGCACAATTTTTAACGACTTCTGGACCAGTTAAAATACGTGCTTTATATTCGTATTTCTGGTTTTTCTGATTTACAATGAGCTTCCCAATTTCCTTAAAGTATATACTTTGATATAATTTTTAAAGTGTCTTCATTTTAAACAAATTCCTTTTACAAATGAATTAAATAAAACCATCTTTTAAATCTCTACTAACCGAGTCTACCCAACCGAGTAAAGAATAAAAACAATTTTAGTATAAACTGTCAGTATATTAACAAATATAATAACGTCTTCAAATTCATTTTTTCGGTGAAGAATAAAATTTCTTGATGCCGTGAATTATTATTATTTTTCATTATTAGAGCAGAGCATTGTTTATTAGCATCATTACTTATTAACATATGAGAACATGATGTTAATTTCGTTAGGGTGTTTTGAATAATTTAGAGCTGAAATAACGGAAACTCGAAATCGCGTATCCAATGAACAAAGCATAAATGGCAATAATCATCAATATCTTTCAATTACACTTGTTGTTTACCTGCTTCTATCAGCATTGCTTTATTATTACATGGGCTTCTTTGACAGCAAATGCGTTTTTGAAAGTTTGACGAAGAACTATCACATTACACAATTAGATGTGATGTCAAAGTTTAAAAAAAACTTTTCATCATCATATATATATAGAGAGAGAGAGGGAGAGTATCGTGATTGTTTCAAACCAGTTTAAACTGGTTACTGACTAAATTAATTAAGACTAAAAAATAATAATAATGTTCTCAAATGATAACTTGAAATTTGCGAACGTAGATTTCATTTTTTTTTTATAATTTATTATAATTCTTCAGTTTCTGCAATTAATCCACAAAACTGTTACCCCATTTTATATCTAAAAATTAAGTTTTTAATTAACTATATTAATTACTTTTTGATTTTTTACAAATTCTGAATTCCAAAAAATCAAAATTTATCCTGAAATAAGGACTTGAGATTAATTTATTATTACTATTCCCTATTTATTAATTAAAAATATTTTATAAGTAAATAAGTTTTAAAAAATTAGGTAAATGCTTCGAGTATCGTAATTCATTTGGATAAAAAAAATTATCACCAGTTGTACTTTATTAACCGATTTAATCTGAGGTTTTGACATTAAGTGAACTCAGTAAACTCGCTTTTGGTTCTTGTACACTTATTCATACGAAAGGATTACCTTAATTCAATTTCAAAAAATTATCTTAATTTACAAAAAAATATTAATTTTTTACAGTAAAGACACATATTCTCAATAATTATTTTTTTAAATTTATTTTTCTTAAAATTATTATTTTTAAAAAAAATAATTTTAAGCAACTTTTTTACTTTGTTGTTTCAGAAAATATTGAATATTTTATGTTCAGAATGGTATTTTTATTTAAAAATGTTATCACTTTAGAACCGATGCTTTCTTACTATAGTAAACTAATCTGTTAACCACTATTAAAATTATTTTAAAAAAATAGTTTAAAACTATTTAACTACTTAATGCCGTTTACCGAAAAATTCAATATTTGCACTAAGAAAAATTAAAGATCTCAAAAATAAAATCTTTAAATTTAAGCATTATATAATGTGCAACGAATGCAATTATCATAGATGTACTAAAAATAGTCACAATTATATACTTTAAAATTAAAGTTTAATTGATTGTCTGGCATTTTTCTTTATATCTAATATATACTATATAATCGGAAGCGTTAAAAGTAGGCATATATTATTATAGGCTAATGTATATTTTTCATTTTTCTACTAAGTTTCGATATTTATACCGTTCCGACCCCCAAATCTTGTTTACTACAGAGGGGATATCGTTTTCTTTCTCTCTCTCGGTGTTAGCTGAAATAACTCAGAAAGCCGGTTTTGGCTTGAAAATCTCGAAAGTTGTTTATATTAAATATAGAGACTAAAATAATAATAATAAATTAATTTATTACATTTAATTAAAATTTTAAAATTATTAATATGCTTGCTTTAAATGTGTGAATACCGTGTTCCATAAGAAAAAAAAATATTCGATTATTCGACGGTCTGTTTTATTTTGTAAATAATAACATTCATTCGCAAAATGTAAAACAAAAATTGAATTTAAAATGAAATGTTTGGATTTACTCAACCTTTTATACCATCACCTTTTATAAAATAAAACTATTTTAAAACTATCAAATTTTATATAACAAATAAATATATAAACTACAACTCAGGGGAAATAATGAACTTGACAGTGACCTCTTTTTCTTGTTCAGTAAAAAGGAGATTGACTACATATCATTAAATAACTATTATTTAATTTTGAATCACATTGTGCTCCTTATATAGTTAGGCGTGTCTAAATAAATAATCTCATGGACATTTGAATATTACTGTTCTTTCTGATATTACTAACTCCACATTTATTTGTCTTGACTACATAGGCATTTTTCATTAATGAGGACTAAAATTGTTTTAAAACTAAATTTGGTGAATTACTTCGGTCTGCCATCAATGTTATATTTAGTATCTAGAGCAAAAGAAACGTGAATTATCTCTTTCAAAATCAAATCACGAATTAGTATCAACAAAACTTAAATTGGCGGATCCAACTCCTTCATTGAATTACAGAATTCTTAATATTTAAATCTATAGAAATAACTACTTCTTTAATTGACACAGATTGTTTGGATCAATGTAAATATTTCATATATTTAAAATACATGAGTTAACTTTATTTTAGATACAATCTTTAATTATTTGGATTTATCTTATGTGCAATCGTAGATTACATAGATTAAAATCTCGATATTCCAAAAAGAATGTGACATTTAATTATGAAGTGAAATAAATAGATTAGGTTATAAGAAATAGAGAAATTGGTTCATGGCAAATAGTTTTTTTTTTCCTTGTAATTAAAAATGCAATAATTATTTAGGAATTGCCCGCATATTATTTCAGAAATTAAAGTGATAATAAACGTTTCAAGCAGAATTTTATCTAATTAGGAAGTTAAGTGGATTCATAAGAAATTTAAAATGCATAAATTATTTAGGAATTCCCCTTTATATATATTCTCAAATGACCTTTATATTATTTCAGAAACGAAAATGATAAATGTCTCGAACAGTTTTATCTAATTAGGAAGTTAAATGAATTCCTAAGTTTAAAGATTAAATTATAAGATATCAATTATTTCAAATACGATTAACGACCGGGAAATTACTCTTGACTGAAGTAATTAGCTCAAAGAAAGTGAGTAATTACTTGGATTACTTGTAAAATTGTGACGGATTTATCTTTTTATTTATGATAAAATCGCCAAAATTCTAGTTTCCATATTATGACTTCCTAAAATTGTCTTTGTTGTAAATTACGAGTGGTGTCCTTACAAATCCTTTAATATTTTTTTTCAAATTTTCTATACTTTTTTCCTTTTTTTTATATAGGAACATAATATACATCAGTGCTTTTTGAAATCGTATCAAAATATATAATACCTCACGTAAGTTTGATTTGTGAGGGAAAAAAATAGAATTAAATATCGTTCTACGAGGAAAAAAATTTTTAATCTTCTGTACACCCCCGAGTATCAACTATCCGTCTTCTGTATTATCCGGCCTAGTTTCCTTTTATCGTAATTAAATGAGGAAAGCAAGGCGTCTATTAAATCAGCTATTAACCACTTGACATGCGAATTTATTTAACTTTCTAATTAGATAACTCATCCTATTTTGGTAATTTATTGTTAATTAGATTTTTTTCATAAAATTGAAGCATTTAGGATACCAAATCGTTTCATATTGGTTTCTTCGTATTTAAATACTTAATTCTGTGGCTTAATTGCAGACTTGAAAATAAAAATTCAGTAATTCTATGCGCATGTCAGACATGTCATTGTATGCGAAGTGGTTAAGGACTATTTCTAAAACCAGAAACTAAGTTTTAACTCTTACATGAGGGTTACCTTTTTATATCTGTAAAATCAATTATCAGTGAAAAATGAAATCCTTTTGAGCCAATTTTCATAAAAATAAGGCCAACGATTCACGTTAATGTAATGTTTATGTTTCCTGCATTTAAGTTGTGCATTACATTATAGAATTTACGTTAAAATGTGAACAGTTTATTTCTTTTAATGAGCATTTTCTCTAATAAATTCTTGAAAGTGTAGTGCAGTTTATAAACATATATATATATATATAAACTACCTGTATAGACTTTTCTATTTTAAATCGGCAATTCACCGTCAACTACTTCTATGATTCGCCAGGCTACTTTCACATTGCGATAAATGGGAGGGCTTAGTGTTCAATAAGAAGTGAGAAAATAAATATTAAGACAATGAGTTTATGTATTAAAGCTTTGTTTTCTGGTATTGATGGGCAAAGAAATGAATTTTTAGAACTCCGGCCAATCCTTCCTCCTCATCAGGCCGGATACTCTTGAGTGTATTGAATTTTAGTTTTATTTAATAAAAATACACAAATGAGTGACGACTGTCCATTCTGCTATTCGTATCATATATATTACCTTGAAGCTTAGTTACTTCAAGACTGAAAAAATCACAATGAAAATTCAAATGAACACATTCCCTGACATGATTCAGACTTGTGAATCGAACCACTATGTAATAAGATGCTTACTTTTCTATCTTTAGTAGAGAGAGTAATATTTAATAAGGTAGTGTGAATCACAGGCGACTCGCACGGTTTACAACACGTTAAAGCGAGGAAATCGAAGACAACATAGACCTGTTCTACTTGCACCAAATAATACATTGTTTGATCGAGAATTGCCGTATGTCTATTCGGGTGTAACGGCAATTATCATTCAATGTATCAGTCAATGTATCATTAGTATTCAATGTATCAGTATGTTTTAAAAAATAAATAAATCTGGATCTGAAACTTCATAGAAGCAAGAGGAAATAACAATTTAAAGATTAAATTATTACTTTTTAATCGTTTATATTACTAATACATCATTAATTCGCAATGATTTCAACAGATAAAAAAGATTAAAATGAAATCTGCTATGCATATTTCAATGTATCATGTAAGAACATCATTTCTTGAATTGCTAAGCAAGCGAAATATTTTTTTATTCATTTTCATTGTTTCATTGAGTGAGTCACTTTAGTACTGCAAATGATCCAGAAAAACTTAGTATCGCATTTATCGTTTTAAAAAATATCGCATTTCCTATTTATTTCCTTTCATATAATCACAGGCTCAAAATGACATTTTTCTAGGTTTTTTTTCCCGGTAGTCATTAACTTTTTTAAAAAATCAGAGCTTTTGTAAATGCAATGGCAACATGTTATTAAAAGCTAATTTTTTGAGATGCTCGTGCAAATAAGAACATTTTTATTTTTTGCCTAAGGATTTTTGTTGGCACCAAAAACCTTGTCCTAAAATACATGTTCTGACATTATACATTTCTAATTATACATTTCTAATAAATATTATAAATGTATAATTTTTTTTAAAAAATAATTTTAGTGAATTGCTTAAAGCGTATGCTCACTTAAAGAATGTGACATTCCTATTTCAATTTTTCAGAGTTTATTAACAATTTTTCGATTTTTTAAAAATAAGTATGACGGTTTTTTTTGTATATCTTTTATGAAAGATATACAAAATACTTGTTAGATACTTGTTCATATCTAAAAAGAAAAATAAATTGAATATTCGATACTGATTGCGAAAACTGCACTAACTGTCTTCTTACGGATTTATGAAAACTGAAATGCAAACTTGGCTTCTTAAGTGACTTCAATGAATAAAATTTATATAATGAAACCTTGGTATAAACTCAACAATTCTCATCAGCTGCCTTCAAAATATTATTTCAATTACGTCAATTAGATATTTTTTTTAATATCATGTAGCTCTAAAGTTTTTGAATAAAATAAGAGCCTAGTAAATTTATTCACTTACAATCATTATAGATACCAAGAAAAAGCGTATAAAATAACTTTATAGAATTATTGAATTTGAATTCATATTAAACATAAAATATTCAAATTATATGCAATATTGCATTACATGGGAATAAACAGGTCGAAAACCAAAAATGAAAAAATGGATAGATTAGAATTCGACTTACGAACATTCGAATTCACTGAATAAATGAGTTCTCTGAATAATAATAGAATAGTTCGTATGGCTGGGGGAAACTTGTTCAACTATTTATTTGTAATTTTTAATATATTATCATAGATATAAATATATTTTTAATAGTAGAATTTATGGCAAGTTGAAGTCGTTGGTTGCCTTTTTCAATTTATCGGCCATAATTAAATAATATCGGATATCGCCTAGATTTAATTAATATGATCAAACATTCAAAAAAATTAAAGAAAAAAAAGATTTCTGAAAAATAAAATTAAAGATAAGTCAATCAAAAAGCACTTAATAGGACATCATTTTCGAAAGAGTTTTTGTTTTTACGATCTCGCATTAAAAATTTGATTTAATTTTCACTTTAAAATAGTCTTGAACTAAATGACAATTTTTTTTAAAGAAAATTTAGCATAATAAATACTAGAAAGTTTTTCAATCCCATTTATTTGTGAAGTAGTCAGTTCACTGAAGAAAAACGTGAGTCATTGATCTAGAAGCATGGAAAATATTAGAAAAATAATCACAAGTTCTGTAATTTTAACAATACTGAATTCAAATGGTTTTTGAAATTACATGATTTTGAAAGCAGAAAATTAAACCCTCTTTTAAAAAAATGTAATTGAAAAAAAAATTGTTTCCTAAGTGCGTCGTGAATAAAAATTGTTTTAAGGGATTGTCTGTTTAAAATAATCCGGTTCTTCCCATTACATGTCCCCCCTTCATAAGCCTACATTTGGGATTTTTTAATATATATCTTCAGAAATATTATTTTGATGCTTTTAAGCTACTGAGGCTGATATATGAAAGACTATATTAATATCCTTATAGAGAATATCTATGTAAATTGTTGGTGTCGGACCCAAATTCTGAAAAAATTGGCAACCAGTTGTTCTATTAAATTTTTTTGTCGTTGTTGGCCGCCAAATTCTTGCCTTCGTGCTGGAAGGCCATGTGAAATCCGTGAAAAAAAGTACTTTGAACAATGACACAACTATCTTTTTAGTACAGAGGATGAAACATTTGCTAGTTCATGTAATTTTTTCAAAATGAAATATCATGAACGAGGAAAAAAAACTGACACTACCCAGGTTTCTATTTTTATTTAACGACTTAAAACGAAAGGGCGAAAACATTTACATTGTGCCTCGGTGCCTATTAACTCCCTGATAAGTGTCCTAAGTGCCGTTAATTCATTAAAAATCAAAATAACTCTTGTTGGTGAGGTGTGGAAATTTGGGGCGATCTAGTTTGTCATCCGACTGCTGGTTAAAACTATGTTTCTCTTTCCAAATTAGCTAGCTTCCAAACAAGGCATTGGTATAACTAATACTAAATACGACCTCATGAATTGTAAGAATTATGCTAATTTTGTTAAAAATTCTAAATATATATTCATTTTTCTAAATTTCTTTTTATCACTAATTCATAAGTTCTTTTGTTTTCCCACATGTGGGAATGTTTAAAAACGTGGAAACTTATTCATTAATAATAATAAGATCCTAGTTTTGACAAAATCCAAACATTTTGATTTTAAATAATGATTATTGTAGGACCCTTTTTTAATAACTGAAGAATTTAGTGCGACATTTTAAAATATTCTTATTTTAATTAACAACTACTGATTATTTTTTTAAAAAAATTTCAGTAATTTTTGAAAGCGTTTTTATTTATTTGATTATCAGTGTGCATATTACAGTAAAAAAAAAAAAGGAAAATAAATTCTTGAAAAATCAACTATAATTTTTTAATAAAATTTACTTAAATATTTTCACATCTAATTACTAAAGGAAATTATTTAATAATTATTAATTAAATAATGAGGAACGAATAAACTTTGGACAAATATAACATTAAATTATTTATGCTAATATTATATTTCGGCTTATCAAGTGGAATATTAAATAATCAGTTAAATGATTAATTAATATTATAAAAAGTTAAACTCAAATTTGAATTTAAAAGAAGCCATTTTAAAGCAATTGAAAATTATTAATAGTTATATCAGTGTTTGGATTAAAGTCTGAATCTAAAAGGAAAACATTCCTTATTAATAAAACTTGGAATATTTTATTTACTGAATTGTTTTAAATAACATAAGCATTCAATTTATTTCTTCGGCGAATAACTGCAATTTGGCCCGTTATGCATTCTCAACTACTACTCATTCGTTAGTTCCTTTCTGTTTATTTTAATAAAATAAACAAGCTCAAAATACGTTTTGAAAAGACTAACTACGCGCATTCCTTGGCGCGTAACTAAATAATAATATTTTGATAGGCAAAGTTTAGCATACGCCGTATTCCTGTTTAGCAATCGTTTATATTAAAGCTCGGAATTGCATTATTCTGTTTTTAAGATATTTTATCAACAATTTACTTATTTTACCTTGCTATGGTTTAAATAAATTGCCGTTAAATTGACCTGATTTATCATTCTCCCTGTTATAGAAGGTCAGGTGCGAAAAGTGGAATAATACGAATAAAAATAATGCCATGAGACTATACTTAAGTTTATTGTTAATGCTTGATCCTGAAGGATAAGTGGATGATTATTTGTACATCAAGTACTGTTTAACAGCATGTATGTGGTTAGGGGTGGGTTTTATTTCTTCTATTTTATAAGTTTTGATCGTATTAAAATAATTATACTAAAAAATAATAAGGAATTTAAACTTCCCAGTAATGTTATCGATGCGAGTGACATCCTAAATAATATCAATTGATAATTTATTTTTTACTATACCAAATCTTTTTTTTTCTTTCACTTCCTATTATTAGTTCACACTCTCCCTATAAATATATACATCTTATTCAAATTTTCAATCGTTATTAAAATACTTTTTATTCATCCACACAAGTTCAAATTATTTTTTAAAACTTGTAGTGGATGACATTTGATTTTAATAGAGTTTTTTCAAATATTAATGAATTAATTAAATTTAATTAGTTTTAATGCTTTAAATAGAGCTTGAGCAGTTTTTAATGAAAATCGAAATCAACAGACTGTAGCTCAATCTGTAAAATGCGAGTATTTCAGCATTTTTGACGTGAAAGTGAAGAGTGCAAGTTCAATTCTTGCGAAAACTTTTTTACTCTGACAATAACTTTTTGATAAATTGTTTATATTAATTGTAATTATTTAATAAAAAGTAACTAAAATAAAAAAAGAAATTCTTTGCTGACTTAAGTAAGAATTGACTTAAAATTTCGTTTTACTACTTGTTTTAGTCTTATATCGATGATGCTATAAAATTGGTTAGGCACGGTTGTGGCAAAATTTGATCACGGGTAAAATTTAATCAAATTTTATCGAAAGTTAATCGGGTCAACTTTAATTTAAAATCTGAGTACGGAAAGCTCAATTTAGAAAAAAGAATTGTCTTTCTCAAGCTTTATCGGAATGACTTAATTAAGCTCATCGGAATATTCTTTGTTGATCCAAGTAGGAATTGACTTACATTTTTTTATAAACATATTGCTTGTTTTCTTTTCTCTCTCTCTCTCTTTGCTTCGTGGTGCAAATTATTACTATTTTCAATTCGTCATTAAAGCTATTTACTTTATTTACTTCGCAGATTTTTTTGTTTTGTTTGTTTGTTTGAGATTAAATCTCTACAGAAACGGTCCTTGTAACAAAAATAAAAATATCTTTTGTTCCATCTTTTAAAAAGTAAGGTTAAGAACTATATTTAATTTCAAATCATTCCGATGTGATGGTGCAAAGCACTCGTTAAACTATTTGTATGCTATAAATTAACTCTTTAAATCAGCAACAACCATTAATTCTACACCTTTTTCAAACTTGATATCATTGATTGAAGCAATGGTTCTATTATATTACATAGATAACTTGGTTATTTCGCCATTTATTATTTTTTTTCAAGCCCTTGCTGAACTCAATATATTTCAACAGTCATATGTAAATCTTAATCTAATAATTATTATTTTATCGATTAGACAAAAATATTGTACATTTTAAGTTGCTTAACAACTTTCATCCTTTGAGTCGAGTAGCTTCGTTTGAATCCATCTAGAATTTTATTTTAACCCAGTCGTGTATATTGCTAAGATTTGTCATAGTGGCTTCAAATGAAGACATCCCCTAACTTATAAGAAAATGTACGAAAATTTTTTTAAAAAAAATTGTCATTTTTATTTCTTTATTATCATGTCAAAACATAATGTTTTTGGCATCAACAAAAATCCATAGACGAAAAATAAAAATTTTATTGCCTGCCCGAGAACCTCAAAAAATCAGCTTTTAATAACGCAATGCCATTCCATTTACAACAGCTCTGATTTTTTTTAAAAAATAAGTTAATGACTATCGCAAATAAAACCAAGAAAAATGTCATTTTGAGCACATGATTACACGAAATGAAATAGATAGGAAATGTGATATTTTTTAAACAATAAATGCGAGACAAAGTTTTTTTTTTTTTTGGATCGTTTGCAATACTAAAGGGACTCATTTGATGAAACAATTAAAACGAATAAAAATATTATTTAACTCGCACGAACACGTGGTTCTTGGCTGCTCAAGAATTGATGTTCTGACACGATACATTGAAATATGCATAGGATATTTCATTTTAATCTTAATTTGATTATATTTAATCGATTTTTTTTTTTTTTTGATATTCACTAGCTTCAAAAGGTTAAAGAAAATATAGACTTGTTTTTTAATTCGCTACTGAATACAATAAATCTCCAAATAAGACAGTGATCTTCAAACCTTTTAGACTCAAAAATTACTGTTTAATTCGGCTACGATAACTCAAAAATTCTATTAAATGTGCAGATGGGTTTTATATCTATTTTTTAAAAGGAAAATTTAAATATTCTTCGAAATTTAAACCTAATCCATGCGCGAACTTTTCTGTTCCGAGTGCTTTCCTAATTAAAAGTCATTGTGTTTTTGAGCTATCGTTTGAAAAGCATGCGAAAGTACAACGAACGACAACGGGTCAACCCCTTGTCGGATTTGGGTGATAATTTGTGTTGTATTTACCTTTTACATGCTAAATCTGTTTGCTAAATTTTATCTCTCTAAATCTTAATGTTTTATAGATATCGTTTTTGCTTGTAGTTTAATGGCAGAACTGGTAATATTTTTTTATGTTTTTCATCCAAAATTTGATAGATATCTACATATTTTCTGTAAAGCTTACATACCAAATTTGATAGATATCTGGAATTTTTATGTAAAGACCACATACCAAATTTGATAGAAATCTACAATTTTTGTGTAAAGAATACAAACCAAGATTGGATTGATATCTACACATTTTGTGTATGCCGACATACTAAAGATATCTGCAATTGATAGATATCTGCAATTTTTATGTAAAGACTACATACCAAATTTGATTGATATCTACAAATTTTGTGTAATGCCGACATACTACACTTGATCCGTTTAACTCAAAGCTATTTTAAATTTGTAATCATAGACAAATAAAATATTTAAAACGTGTTTTTTGGATTCAGATAACGTCAAAATAACGGGGATTTATCCAAAATTTCAAGTAAAAATCAAATAAAAAGTTTTGACCTTTACAAAACTCTGTCTCTGTCTCTCTTTTTTTTCTCTCTTTTTTTACATTTTCTTTAAGATGATATAAAAAGTAGATGAGAGAACATTCTCACTGGTTTAGTATTACTGTTTCAAGGAAGAAGGAAGGAACAGGGCCTGATTAAGGCAGGGGCATAAGGGGCAGTTGCCCCGGGCCCCCACATGATTGGGGACCCTTAAATCGAATATAAATATTATTTTACGTTTTCTTTAATAATTTCTCTTTATTACTAAAGTAGTAAAGCAGAGGGGGCCCCAAGGAAGTTTTTGCCCAGGCCCCAACTAGGGTAAGTCGGGCCCTGGGGAGGAACACCAACAGTCAAACAAATGCATGTCAATTGCTATTTTACTTAACTTCCAAAATATATTGGTTGATTTTTTATTGCCGGTATTTAATTTTGCTATTTATTTACAAAATGCATAATGAATATTGGTTTTGCCACCCTTATTTTAACTTCTGTAGATTTATTTAGATTATTGATACTTGCTTTTGAAATTCAACTGTGAAACATTAAATTAGATAAGAGTCAGTTATTTATTCTGACATTTTTTTTCCTTTAACTTTCAACCCTCTAAATTAAATCGTTCCCTAGCTTTTATTTTCCCTCTCATATGGAAAAATCAAATATAAGTGCTGTTACTCTTGGATCGCAGAAAACGATACACGAAATCCCTACTCCTTAACACATGAATACTCTCACGTGTGGTCTTGCACACCTGTTGCACCCCTTCTGAGGTATTTGTGGAAAGGACCCCTCTTCCCTCTTGTTGGGGGTGGGATATTTCTTCAATTTGATAATCATCCGATAATGGGGAATATATATATCTATAATTTATCCAGAAATTGATCTATCAAAAATCTTAACTAATTGATCCAGAAATCGGCTTTATATATTTAAATATGGGAGCATTTATCGGCTGACATTACCATTTGTAAAATGTAATTTGTATGATGTGATGTGCAAAATACAAGATAAAGAAAACTTCCGAATCGCACTATTAAAATTTAGACGTTTAAGATTTTTATTAAAAATTTAATTAAAAATATTGATCTAAATGGCGACGTTTTCCTCCAATAATTTTGGTGTATATTTTTACTCAAAAAACATCTTTACATCTCTCTGTAAAATTTAAAGAAAATAACTTTTTAGTAATCAGTTTTTCGAAAATTTTAATGAATTTTTGAGAATAATTTACAATATTTTTCATTGTTGCAATTATTGCATTTATGCGCATATGCGTGACGGTATTATTAAATTTATCCTTTGCGTGCATATTATCTTTGCCGCATAATTAACATTGAATTTTTAAAAATAATTTAGAGGAAGTTTGAAAGAAAATTTTTTATATCAGTGTGACGAAATCAGTTCTGAGTTATTTCCGTTCTATGATGTTTTGAACCAGATGTTCGAATCTGTTTTTAGAATTCAAAACAGATTCTCTTCTGTTTTATAAAATGTTTATTTAGTTAATTTATAACTAAATAAACAAAAAATTAATATAAGAGGTTCACATTAAAATAATCATTCGTTTAATCGGTTTTTATTTTATACGCTTAATAGTTTTTATTTTATTATGTGCATTTCTTTTTGTTGTTGCTGCCCTTCGAAGATTTTGGAAATGTTTTTGTTCTTTCATGCAAGTTTCTTTTATATATATATATATATATATATATATATATGTGTGTGTGTGTGTGTGATTTAAATATGCTTCAAACAATATCTTAATTATTCATTCTTTTGAAATATTCGAAGTAAATTTTAATGCATAAAAAATTATATTTTCATTTAAAGACACAAAAATATGTTAAGGTTAAAAAAGTTAATGCTGAAAGTATTATTTGAAATTCTTTTAAGATTTACAACATGTTCTTTCCAAGAAAACTCCTAATGTATTTGAAATGAATTTACCTGTAATAATAAAAAAATTTCAGCAATATATATGTATATAATAGGCAGAAGATCATGATTAATTCGGAGCTGACGATATCATAAACAAGATAAAAAACTGAAATAAGTTTGAGCAGAAAAAAAAGGGGAAAACATTACTTTTATACTAAAATATATTAAAAATTTAATTTTTAATATTTAACAATTTTATTAGCATAATATATATTTAAAAAATGCTAATTATAAACTTTAAATTTTAACATTTTTGTTAATAACAACTTTAATGTTGGAGTAGTTTTTAAAAAACCCATGCAGTACTTCGAATAAAGTAATCATACAATAAAACATCTAAAAAAATTGTAATTTTAAAGATAAATTTTATTTCGATTCTAATTTACTTTTAGTTACTTATTTAATTATATTGTATGATTGTACAGTTCTAGAGTGAAATAAGAGCTTTAAAAACTTGTTTACTGAAATTTTGAGATGAATGGAATGAACTCTGATATTCTATCATTTAACCAGCGGCATTCATCTCTATCTATCTATATATTCCCATTATAGTAGTTTAGACACTTTATTTTGTCATTAAATGCGATATCATTGACATATATGTACGCGGGCGGTGGCTGGGATTGAGACATTTTTTAGCTCTAAGGTCCAGTTTTCGTCTTCGTCATCTGACCGCGGTTCACATTTACGAGTTCCGTCCCAAAATATCCCTATTGTTGCTTTCCTAACTAAACTAATTATAAGAACTTTCTTTTAACACGTTCATTGCCCTTATTTATGACTGTCATTTGGACAACTATTTAATTAGATTATAAGTGTGAATCACAGGCGATTCACTCATAGGACCATGTATTAAAATTAAGAAATGTGTACCAAGTTTAAACTTTTCTATTTGCATAAAATTCTGTGCTGAATAAAAATTTTCATTCTCACTATAATATGAGCGACACGGCAATCAGCGTGTTTAGAAACCGGTCAATTTGTTTTCTTATTTCAACGTATTTTTATGTTATTCAAAATTATTTATTTTAAGTCGCCATTTACAAACATTGTGAAAATGTATGTTATTTTTTCCTCTATTTATTATGATTCATGATTGCGAGATGCCTACGCTTGTACGGAATGTAACTGAAGGGCAGGCTAGTGTTATTGTTATATTACAATAACAAAGTCTAAGTTATACTGCGTTAATAGAGTTGAAAGTAAATCAAATAGTTATGATTCCGATAAAATATGCTTGAATAAAGTTTAGTATTCTCATGTTTCATTCTTAATGGAGTTCATTTAATTGGCAATTAGTTGATTAAGAGTTTTTAATCGATTGCTTGCTGCCCCCTTTCAGCATAATGACGCTGAGTTGTTGCCTAGTTAAAACTCCGCTATTACCGAAACCATATTTGAAAAATGCAACCATATTTATAAATGCTTGGTTTTATTCTTTGTATTTCGTTTTTTTTTCAAATACTCAATGGCGCTCCGGATTGAAAACTCTCGGGAGCTTTTTAGTTGAAAGTTCGCTGCCATTATAATTTTTTTTTTCAATGCCTACCATTAGTCCCGCGCTTTCCGTATATTTATATATCTTGTTCGAATTTCCTATCATCAATAAAATACTTTTTATTCATCCAATCAAGTTCAAATCCATTTTTTTTACACTTGTAAGGGATGACATTTGATGATAATAGTTTTTTCAAATATTAATTCATTAATTAAATTTAATTTTTAATATTTTAAATAGAGTTTTAACAAATTATAAAGAAAAGTGAAATCAGCAGACAGTTGCTCGATTGGTAAAATGCAAGGGTTTTGGTATTTCTCACGGTGAAGAATACAAATTCAATTCTTGGGAAAATCAATACTTTTTTGATCAATTATTCATATTAATTGTTATTACTTAATATAAAGTAACTAAAATAAAAAAAAATTCGTTGACCTAAGTAGGAATTGACTTAATGTTTTTATATTGCTTGTTTTTCACTCTTTGAATAGTTGGTGCTTGTACAAAGTATTAATATGTTCAATTTTAAGAAAAAAATATTTATTTCCTAAAATTAATACATTTTATTTCCAAAAAAAAGTTAGTTTCTTTTTTTTAAAAAAAAGTTTTTCTTTAAATTTATTTCGTTAAATTTCTTTAAAATTTCTTTTTATTTCTTTATTCTTTTAAAATTTCATTATTTCTTTCTTTCTGATTCAACGAACTTTGGTTTCTTTCTTTCTTTAGTTCATTTATTTAGTTTAATTCTTTAAGCTTTCGTTTAGAATTCATTGAAGTATTTACTCCTTTTAAAGCAGAATCAAGAAGCTGTACGCGACGCATACCTGAGAACAAATCAATTGAACTCTCTCCATGAAGTAGTGCTCTGATTGCCCAATCTTTTCCGTGAGATATTATGAAAATAACATGCTGATTTCCCCCTCTTAAACTGGTTATTTATTACTAATTTCCAAAATCCCTATTCATCATTTTTTAGAATTATATAGAAGGTGAAAAAAGATTATTCGGTCTGGATAATCTCACACTTACGCTACTAAGATCAAAAGAGTAAAACCAATGAAAATATGTGTAGAATAAAAACAAAATGCCGGAATTTGCTGTTCGATTTTCCCCGATTCATCTGCACAGCGCACCTCACATACCTACACCTGTTGAAGTTCTAGAAAGGGTCTACTCGGGCGATGGAATTGTGTCAGATCGATAAAGATCCCACTTGCCAGCTTCGCTGGTATTTCCTCCCGAAGTCCGAGGTCAATTTTATTGGGATAAGCAGTTCAAAAAATTAGGAGAGGGGGAACCATGATGTTGATAGTACGATCAATTAAAAGCTACCCTGTTCTCGAATGCTTGTGACTGACTGATTACACTTATAAAATTTCCACCCTCAAGCATTGCGTTTTTGATCGTGTAATGGAATATTAATATGGAACAATATTCTAAAGTGATGATCAAATGCTGAATTGCTTAGAAGACTGATATGATTGAGCGCCAATTTCACTAAATGTGAAAAAAAAAGGAAGTCTTAGAATCAATATGCGATCCGACTGTGAAAATTGAAACATCTATTAATTGGAGGGAATTAGCCAATATAATGCACATCGATTCATCCTCATCAATTCAAAATTGTTCATAAATATATTTGAGGTAGTCTAAAGCATTGTCAGTAAGGTATCTAGTATATAGTCAAGAAGAGATATGGCCGTAGAGAGATAAAGATGTAAAAAAAATTACCAACACTATTAATTTTATTTTAGGAAATTATATTTTTAAAAAAACGTTTGTTTTGAGATTGATCACATGGAGCGCGAAATATTCTGCTTTTTTTACTTAAAATAATTTCTCTTATTACTTGTAAATATATTTCGCAGTTTTAGAACAATGTATAACATATTTAATATATTATATTTCTTCTTAATAGTGAATAGAATTTTTTTTATCGCTTCAATGTGCAGTATTAGATTAGAAATATCGTAAGAGATTGATAATATTCCCGCGTTCCATTTTGCATTTGTAAGTAATAAGGAAATATCATTAGATACTGGTAATAAACTAATGTATTCGCTACATTTTGTATTTATAAATAATAATAATAAAGTATCATAAGATGCTGATAATAAAGTAATGTATTCGTCCAATTTTGCATTTGTAAATAATAATAAGAGAGTATCATAAGATACTGATAATAAAGCAGTTGTTGTTGTTCTAGAATAGACCGATTTGATAAATATCAAATGAATTTTTTTATATATAAAATGAACTGCTGATCTATCATCTGTGCATAAATTAAGCAAATGGGAGGGGCCGAATTCTTATATAGTTTTTGAATAACTTGAAAACAAAAAGTTTAAAAAAAGATTGAAATGAAATCTGCCATGCATATTTCAATGTATCATGCCAGAACATCATTTCTTGAACGGCCAAGCACCACGTGCTCGTGCAA
>JAOUZG010048650.1:1760612-1773364 GCA_026289955.1 Argiope argentata | reverse complement strand
TCGTATTTATTGTTTAAAAAAATATCACATTTCCTATTCACTTCATTTCATATGAAATAAGTAGGAAAAAATGAAATTTTCTAATGACATTTTTCTAGGTTTTATTTGCGGTAGTCATTAACTTATTTTTTTTAATCAAGGCTTTTGAAAATGCGATGGCAACGCGTAATTAAAAGCTGAATTTATGTGGTGCTCGTGTAGATAATAAAATTTCAAATTTTCACCTACGGTTTTTTTTATCTTTCGTCTACAGATTTTTATTGACTCTCATTTACAAAATAACATCATGTTCTGAAATGATAAAAATGGTTTTTTATAATGTATTATCCTGCTTGATATGACAATCGTAAGTTCTTGGTTTTTATATTAAAACTTAACTAAATCTAGCAGAGACAAAAGACGATTTGGAAAGTCTCTGGAAATTCCAAAGTGAGATTATTGAAACTTTGTGTAAGCACGGTGCTTCAGCAGTGAAAAGTCAGGATTGCTTGATACAAGTGATGCGCAAGAAATGTCAGAAATCTTCAGCAAGTTGTGCACCATCTTGTTGTATCCATACAGATGGATTAGATATTAAAATATTTGTTATCGGTACTATACAACGGTACAAATACCCCAAATGTGGAAAATTATCTGTTAAGTGCGAAAAAGTTGGTATATCAGTTTCAGCTACAAGATGTATATTAGATAATTTCATGTGTGAAGAGTTAAGTATTAGTGACTCATGTAAAATTTTAAATTTGAACATGTTGTATGGAATACATTCATTAAATTCAGTTTAACTATACCACAATACTATTTTGATTATATCTGTCTCTCTGTGTGTGTTTGCTATATTTAAACCTTTCGTGTCAAAAGCATATTTTTTTTAATTTTGAAATTTAAAAATTTGAAATTGAAGAATTAATTTGAAATGCTATTTTTTTCGCAAAAAAGAAAATGAAAAATTAAGCCAAGTAAAGAAAAAGTAAAATATTAATGTTTTAAAGAGTTTCCAAAACTCAGTTGAAATGACAGGATTTGTTTTGCATAGTCTTATTAGTAATATTTCGAATGAACTTTCAGATATAATTTCCCAATTTTAGAATCAAGTAGTTAAATGCGAAATTCATTCGAATATCAAAAATAAATATATTGGAAAGCTCATGTGCTATTGCTTATATGATCATTCATACGATCACTTACGTCTTAAGTTCATTTTATTTATTTTGCTTACGATAAAGTGCCTATATTTATTATCAATCAAGTTGTATTGAATCAGCCCTATAATAGGCCAATCTTGGGCTTTAAATTGTTTCAAGAATTAGAGAGGGAGGGACTTGCATAGATTTGGATAAGTAAATGATAAAATATTTTATATATTGTGTGTATACATGAATGATTTTGTAAAAGCAATACAATCTAATAAAATTGATTACAATTTCCCTTATCTTCAAAATAGAATTTTGTGGAAAACTTAATGGAAAACGATTCTGTTTCTAGATCAACGTAATATCTCCTTCCCCACCCCTATAATTATAACTTTTACTGTCATGTCATACAAATCGATTTTATTGTTCTTCTCTTCTTAAAGAGAGAAAAATTTGATAAAGTTTAAGCAGATACCTGTTGTGTCAATATTCTTCTTTCCAAGGGAAGTAACATTTAATACTTCAAAGGCCGCATAATGTTAGAAAATTAAAATAAAAATTTTAATAATTTAAAATTGTTATGAATCAATAATAGTCCTTTCTTTTAGAAATATAAATTCATCTTTTATATTAGTTTGTCTTTAGATTAATAAATGAACTATAAATAATTGATAACTCTATCAACGTTAACCCAAATGCTCATCTTGGATTTCATTTACAGGAATATAAGATATACGCGTTTTTAAGAGTGCTATTCTTACTTCATTTATTTTTTTTATAATTATTATAAATATTTATTTGGTGAATATATTTCATTATAAATATTTATTTGAAGAATAAACCTAAGAAAAACATTTTTTAATAATAAATCTAATATAACTCTGTTTTTTATAGATTATCTGTAATTTTTCTCAATGCAACTTTTAAATAACAAATGATTCGCCAGATCATTTCTTAGACCAAAAAAGAATTGCGTCTATCAAACTTTTTAATAAAAACTTTTAGATATGGAGAATTTTTTTTAAATCATGCTTACAACAAAAGCAAAATGAAAATATTTTCTTTATCAGTTATTCAAGACGTCATCTGCGGAGACAACCAACTCGCTGGTATTGATAGTTTCTGAAATTTCGAATTGAAAAAAAAAGTAGCTTACTTTAAATTGCTTCATTAGCAAAGGTTTTTCGAATTTCATACTTTAATAGAATAGACCGGTAACCACTAATATTTTTTTTTTTTTAATTCTTCATGTTTGCTTTTCGAATTTTTTTAGAAAATATGGACTGGTAACTACTACTATATAAAAAACCTTTATCTTTGCTTTTCTAATTTTTTTAACATTTCATCTAAAATTCGATCTTCGATATGAAATGACATGAAACTTCAATTCATACCAAAGATGTCTTGCTGAAACTGGGCGCACTTTAAAAAAGATTTCATAATTCCATGATGAAATCCTTATCGTGAAGTTAAACCTAATTTTAAATGTAAAATACATATATGGTTGATTATTTGTTATAGCTTTAAACAGAAACCTTCTAGTCCTAAAAAATAAGCAGAATTTTGATTCATCCATCATCAAGAATGGAAGAAACCTTCATTATAAAATATTAGTAACATGAATGAAAACGGTTTTAATATCGGTTTATATTGTTGTAAAACAATAACGGTTTAGTATATACTAGTAACGGTTTTAGTATATATATTGTTGTAAAACAAGCTTAAAAATTATTTTCAAATTGATTAAAAACGAAGAAAAAAATATTGCATAGTTATTAAATTACCAATGAAAAGATATTTTTAATTTTAAGAAAGTACGAAATTCATTTTCATGCTCTGATATCTTAGTTTAAGTTTTTAAAAAAAATCTTGCGAAAGTACACTTTTATTTTTTTTTAAAAAACATCCTTTTCAAATTTCTAGGTTTTGGTTCCTTAGAAATTCACCATCCTCAAATTTTCCTTTACTATTGTCAGTATTAGATTTCTCAATAGTCAGACTGCCTGTGGTCATAATAATTAAATGACAATACTTGTCGTTGGAAAAAGAATCGTTAACTAATATTTAGATTAATTTTTCAGAAATATTTTATTCTTAAATATTAAAAAGAATAAAAAGCATTTACATTTTCACAAAGTTACTGAAATAAAAATTTGGCTAACCAAATCATTAGTATACTGATTATGTTAAAAATATCTCGAAATGGGAATTTAAATTGAGCGGCTTATTAAAAGAAAGTCCTCACAATTTTCATTGCTTAGAGCCACAAACTGCCGAAATCTACCTCATATTTTTAATAGATATAAAGATAAGAGATGGTACACATCAGTTAAAAGCCAAAAATAGATTCAGAAGTTATCATCTTTATTATTTGACCTTTCATCATTCGCCGTATTTAACAGATATATATTACATATATACCGTCTAGCTATTTTTAGCACAACTTGAATTTCCAGAAGCTCATTTTCATTTGAAATAACTTTCGTCTTTGAAAGAAAATATTATCAAAAAGAACCAGCATATCACAGAAAAGATTTTATATCTGTTAGATACGCAGAAAGCATTTAAAAATGAAAATGATCGCAATTAATGGAGAATTAATAAAGTATATGTGACTTGCCTATTCCTATTAGGGTATTATTAACTCTAAATTATTAGGTATATTAAACGGAAAAAGATTTTCGTTTTTGCTTTTTTGACTGTTGAATTAATATTAGAATCTTCTGATTGTTGAATTATTAATGCCATAATTCATCCAAATTATACTCATTAATATCTAATGTATTTTCTTTATGGTTCTGTCCTCTTCAGTGAATAAAAATCTGCATATGTTTTATTTTATATCCCTTTTTCATGGGCAAAAAACCTGTATCTAAAATAAGCTACGCTTTGTTTCATGAATATCTGAACATGCTTCCTGCAAAAAAATAAAATTTATTTCCATTTAAAATGTTTGATTTTGTCAAAATATTCGTAAACTCCATTGAATTATTAATGCTGCTCCGCTGTGACATGCTTTTTTTCTGTATCCTCGATAATAAACTTCGAGTTTTATTGAACGGTTCCAAGAGCGGTTCTTTTTTTTACGGGTGACACGAAGGGTAAAGGATGTGATCTGCTAGTAACTGGCGAAACAAACTTCCCATGACGCATTCGCGAAACGGCGCTCCAATGACACTTTATTAAATAAAGATATATGGCTATAAACTTGATGGGTGCCATAAACTGTCCTCGAATACGACGGATGCAACGCGGTTGAATTCAGGGTTATGCTTGTTCCAGAAAAGAAAATCATAAATAAACTCCTCAGGAAAATGAGATTTTATGTGTTTTTAGACTTCGGTGTTTTGGATGCTAATATATCAAACGGAATTCTGGTCAGTCAACCCCAAATAAAGCTACTTCCGTTTAATGCAACCTATTTTTGGGTATTAATAGCCTTTGATTCATTCAGGTGAGATATTGAATTTTTAGTGAATTTGAGCTTTTTGAGTTTTAGGAATCGGTTTCAAAATGCCAGCATTACGGGAAGTCATTTCTCCACCAAACAGTTTTGCGCATGTGTGATTTTGATTTTGTAATCAGCCCCCCCCCACCCCCACCTCCCAGAAAAATCATGGGATAAAATTTCACAAAGATACGATTTCATTAAAATATTGACACCTGTTATACTTGTCAAATGTGGATTTTATCACTCTGTTTTGCTTGTGAGACGAAGAAATATTGTTGGGGATTTCAGTTATAGATGGTTATGGGTGTAAAATAAAATAGACCAATGATAATAAAATACTATCAGAGATTATCGTTCTCTGTTCTAGGTTTAAATTACGATCTGAGAATGAAGGAATGCAATGCCTGTATGAAGTCCGCACCGTAAAAAGTGTTTGTGACGTGTGTGAGCTAGAAGTCAGATTTCTGGCCTTGAGTGCTCATGGGTACATGCCTCCAGAAGCTACTGCTCCTCTCCTTTCGTTGTAAGGTGGAACAGGAGAAAAACAACAATAACTTGTTTGTTGATAAACTTGTTTCTTGTTCAATTTATCTATGTCAAGTGTAAGATTTTATACTTTAAAGTAAAATTGCTTTCTTGTATGGAATTAAAAGGCAACCCTTTTAGCCCTCGGTGGGAACATTTGGTCAACCTGATTTAGTGCTATACAGAGAACTCTGTTTACCATTCCCGATTGTTGGGTTAATTTAAGCCTACGTACCCTCTTTGAGATAAACGTGCTTATTAAATTGAACTCTGTGAGAAATAGCCATCACAGAAAATATGAACAGATACATTAAGAGATTATAAAATAATAGAAAGGATTTTAAAATTTAATAAGAAACAAATTAAAGAAATGATGCGAATGCAGCCTTATTTTCTTGTAACATTATTGATAATCTTACAATAAAATGTGCCAATAAAGAAAAGTATAACATCCATTCAATAAAAAATTAAGTGCTTGAAGATTCATTGATTCCATTTGGAATACTTGTTAATTAATTGGGAATTTATTACATGATTAACTTATTAATTGATTGAGGTTGATTTTATTTAACTGGGAAGGACAAAAAATGTCCTAATCCCAAGGGACTTCTCTTTTAAAACTTTATAATGTCGCCTCACCATAACATATATAATGCTACCTTTGTGTTTTATGTGTATATTTGGACTAATTTTTCTCGAATTTACATAGTCTTTAAAATTAATTCTTCAAAAATATTGCAGTTTGGCCTCTTAGACATGTGCCCATTGAAGTAAAACCTTAATCGATTTTGCTATTCGTCTAAAAATTCAAAGTAGAGAGTCTATTGCATTAGCTCTCATTTACATTTTGATGTGTCTCATGAATTTATTCTTCTTTCTGCAGGCATCCACTTTTTCCACTGCTGGCTTTGATATTCGAGAAATGCGAGCTGGCCACTTGCACCCCACGAGAGCCAGGCATTGCTGGGGGTGATGTCTGCTCGTCGGAGTCCTTCAACGAGGATATTGCCGTTTTCGCCAAACAGGTAAGCGATCTAATTTCCATTCTGCCGGTGGCATGTGGATAAAAGAGAGAAAAGTCAAAGAAATAAATTGTTAGGCCTTTTCTTTTTTTAATGTCTGTGCAAAGAAATTTGGATTAGAATTTAATTTTATTTTCTTGATTCACTGATCTAGAAACAAATCATGAATCTAGAAGTAATGATTTAATTACTTGGAATGATTTCTTAGAAGATAGCCGTTATCCACATTCTTTAAACTTATCTATAGTTAGTGACAATTCAAGATAACAGGAGAAAAATCTGGTTTATAAATTTGCTCAGTTACATTATTATAAAAAGGGGGCTTCTCGAAAGTCTTTGGCGATAGTTAAATTATTTTCACCTAATCACAAACAAAAAAAATCCTAAAAAATTGCCAACAATTTGACGATTTATATCGCCCTTGGAAATGGAAATGTATCTTTTAAAAGATGATACATATATGAGAAAGATATTTGATTTTAAACCTCTATTCAGTGAATATGTCTTTAAAATGGAAATTATTTGATTCATTGTAAATGTATTTATTCCCCCTTGGACTATCCTCTATTAGAGAGGCCAATTTATCTTTTATGGTGCAATAGTCACTTGCAGTTTTCTGTGGTTTGTCAACTCGAACTGATATTAATTTGGATGGATAATGTTTTTTTTTATTTCACTGGATCACTTTTTTATTAATCATTCCAATAATTGAGGTTAAAAATTGGTATACCAAAAAGAAATTATTCTGAATTCGGGCTCGATCCTTGCAAAAGATATAATTTATCTTTTTAAAAGGTTTCATTAGGCTTCAAAGTGCAAGTTTTAAGCACTTATGCAATATGTTTATTCTTGAAATAGTTTCAACATGTAAGTTTTATTTGTGGGAGTGGTAAAGCCATGATAAAAATTGCGCCTCAAGTGGATGTAATCACTTAAATTTTGCCATATGGAATACAAAAACTCTTTTAATAACATGGAACATGTTACGAGTCCGAAGCCCTATTCAAAGAACTTGCGGTCTTTCGTGACCAGCTTGTTCACATAGGTTGAATTTTTAGGCTTTTAAATATTTACGTGGAATGCATATTAATTTTTTTAATTCCACCTCATTTTGATAAGATTGAAAAAACACGAAGTTAATTGGATTGAAACAAAATTGTAATGCATGATTATTAAAAAATATGTACAGGACGATGTTGAAAAATGGCGTTTAAATTGAATTTTTAAAAAATAAAACCACTTAATTTTTTTTTCATTCCTGCTGTGAAAAGGCGGATTTAATTATCCAAAGGGGTCATAAATTACTGAAAACAAAAAAGTAGCTTAGAACCCATGTTTGTACAAATATAAAAATTTGAAGAAAAATAAAAGCTTTAAAATGTAAGGAATTTTATATTCTAGAATTTGATATCAATGTGTAGATATAGGTAAGTTTTTCAAGAAAAACTAAAACAGGAACGAGAAAACATCACTGCAACATCAGTACCGATGTTTGTAGAGCGCGTTGTCAAACTCGAAAGATAAATTCAGAGCATGCATAATAGGCATTTAGATGACAAATTACCAGAAAACATAGGAGATCGCAGGTACGTTTATCAATGAAAATCTCAAATTTAATGGAGTTCATGCACTAGATGGTTGATACCACGCAAGAAGCGCACTTTTCTTCTAGGGTTTTATTCTCAGATGTAGTTTGCGTTAAGAAAGAAAGTGTTTTCAATGCGCGTAATGAGAATATTTGGTCATTCTAAAATATCCACCTATCTGTCTCGTCGAACGTATAAAACAATTGGATTTCTTCCAGAACACCTTAGCTACACTAAGTACTTTGTTTCCTTCCAGCTAGTTCCTCCCGAATTACTGCACGGATTATCGACAATTGTAAGCCGAAATTATTAACCTTTGGTTAATGTATTGCTGTTGTTACTTATGGCACTTGCCATGAACAAGCCTAGCTGATACAATCAACAGATTTTAAGCTTAAGATATGCGTCTCTTAGTTCTACAATTAGCGCCATCTAAGACCAAGAGTATGACTTAGCCACACACGCGTCGTAACCCTTTTTAGGAGGCAGACTTCGTTCATTCATCCCAGATCGTAATTTAGACCTGGAACAGAGAATGATCATCTCTGACCCAGTACCCCTAGTGGTATTACTCTCGACATGGAGGAACTTGCGACCACGACAGATTTAACCAGCGCCAACCGCCACACGGTGTATGTTTTGCCGGTGGGTTTCGAACTTTTAACTCAAGAAGTAGGAGTCCAACTAATTTGTATTGGAGCACTAGCACGTTTTAATTAGATTCGTGAAATCTGACGTGTTGTTTGTAAATGAAATTTAACGACCATCAATTTAGCAATGCCCATTAATGAATACTTACTTGCTGGCAGTTTTTATTTTTCTCAAACGCATGAATTTTTTTATAATATAGATGGCTTCTCCTTTATTACCGTGTTCTTAATGCTAGAATTCATAGGACGATTCTCTTCGTTAGACTCATTATCTTTTCGGCGTCTGTTAGTGAGATTTTCAATGAATAAACGACCCTATGTTTTCTGGTAATTTTTCAACTAAATACCTATTATCCTTGCTCTTGATTTATTAGTGAACATTTAAAAATCCCCACGCACGACTAAATATCACTCTGCTTACAGAAGGAGACAACACCTTACATAAAGACATCACATACAGAACAGCTACTCACGCATCACATTCGCTTGCACGGCCCCTTTTCACAGGTGGGCGCATTCAAACATATGACAGATAGAACAGATAAAGAAAGGGCAACCATGCTTCAAGCCTGGACACAAAGATCACGGAAAATAAGCGATATGCCTGTGCTAGGACGTTGGCTTGCTCTTAATTTGCTTTTCGAAATTGGCAACACTCTCCGCGAACATCGGCAGCGATGTTTTCTGTTTCCCGTTTTAGAGTAACTTAAAAATTCCTCAGTTTTTTAACTACTCGATTATATAAAATTGAAGAATTTAAAATTCCTTACATTTTTAAGCTTTATTTTTTCTTCAAGTGTTAACATTTTTGCAAATATGGGTTCTAAATTACTTTTTCGTTTTCAGTAATTTACGACCCCCTTGGATTATCAAATCTGTATGTTACCAACATAAAAAGAAATAAAAACTTTTAAGAACGTGCTTTCACTTTAAAAAAAATCATGTTTAAAACGCTATTTGGTATTTTTACTAATTTTTTACAGTTTCCAACAGTTTTCGAATTCACTAAATTTTGTAATTTTCACCTACCAAACGTCATTTGGGACCCTATGTGGTATGGTGATTCTTCATCCTCCTAAATGCCAACTATCACCCCTTTAAATTTGTTGTTTAAATTCGGCAACACTTTGTATAATATACAAAATCTAAGCTTAATAGATCTTATCTATGAATTAATGTTGAAATAAGTGAATTAATTCTCACTTTGACAAAAGAATACAAATGAATGTTTCAATAGACGAGTTTGAATTTCATCTTCATATTAAAAATTGCTACAAATTTAGTATTGCATTAAAAATTATTAAAAACAAATCATTTTGCAGGAATGAAATTGATATCATTAAAATAAAGTAACTTTTTGAGTTTATTTACAAAATTCATTTTTATGAAATAATAAATTCGAACGATTTGATGATGATGGGTAATAACTGATTTCCATGGATAAATCAGTTATTACCCATCTGACAATGTTAAAGCCTATTTTAACAATTCATTAATTTTTGTATGAACCCAATTGCTTCATTTCTTTTACATCTTTCCTCAGAGTTTTTACCGAATCTTGTCCACAGAATTTCTAATAATATTTTGTAGCTGAAGTGATCAGCAAAGCATTAAATCAAGTGCAGCTTAAGAAATGTTTAGTACAGCAGCCTGGAACTTTCGTGTTGTGTTTTGGTTGCTGCCAAAGGACAATTTGTAATAAGATCGATTTTCTGTACCAGAGCATTAGCATTTTCTACATAAAAATGGAAACCCAAGTCTCGCTTGTCATATAGATAGTTGTTCATGCATGCACATCATGGACCGATTTCTTGATGAATGAGGCCGCATAGCAATGCTATTAGAATGTAGTTTCGCAGAAAGACTTTAAAATTTTTCTATGGTGACAGTTAAAATTATTTGTTTAACCATTAATCAATGATAGATAATTTAGAAATTGTTTATTTTTTCAAAAATCTGATATTACACATTTTTAAAACTATAATCATCATCAATAGGGGGATTTTTTTTTCCATGTGCAAAATATTTCAATTTATCTTTTGTTAAGTCAAATATAGTATACGTCTACAGGATTTAAAAGGCACGTGTCCACACAGGTAATCTAGAATATGTGCGGGATATATTTATATTTCAATTCATACATATATACTGAATTTAATATTTAACTCTGACTAGTTTGAAAAGTGAAAAGATCAGCTTTTGTTAATCTTGGATAACATTAATACTGCATTTAAATTAGTAAAAATGACAGTAAGAATAAAAGGCTTTGATTCCTAATGTTATAGAATTTAAATTTTAATCCGCTACATTGATTTTTAAATTTTGTGCTTTGTATGACTATATTCTCTTTGCAAAATTTAAGCGGCCAAATGACAAGGATTTGTCAGGATTATCTGAATTTTTGATTTTTGTCCCTGAATATTCAATTTTTTAATAGTGAATATTTCATACTGAAAAGCACAGAGTAAATTTTAGAATTAAATTAACTTAGTTAAATTAAAATTTAGAGTTAGACTTAAAAATTAGTTAATTTAATTTGTTTAAAACAATCGTTTGGATAAATTGCTCTTTTAAGTTATTAATACACATAAAGTATGGTTACTATCATTAGGAAGAAATTGATTCTTTAATATTATTATTTGATTAATATCGGTGATATTTGGAAAATTTACTTCGCGTATGCATGTAATTATTAGAAGTGAAAATAAGTATAAATAAATCGATGGAACTTTTTTTTAAATTAGTATTCTTTCCTTGCAGAAATTTTTAACCTTTTTTATGACTAATCACGGTTTATTTTATTGAGCTTCACAGATCAATCATTCTGGATTCTAGTTTTTAAAAAATATTCAGCATTTGTATATAACTTATTGAATTGTCTTGTTTTTTTTCCCAATTCTTTTAATTTATGAGGAAAACCATTGATAGTAAAGTGCATCTAATGCTTAAAATTTATTTTTTGAAGAATCCATCTTTTCATATATATAATGTGAAGCAATCATTGTGTTTATTTTATATTTATCTATTATACTCCTTGACAATTGGGCCAAATTCAACGAAACTACACTTTTATTATACAAGAAAAGTAAATAAATATATTTTCAACCTTCAAAAATTAGTTAAATATTCAATTAAAAATTGACATATTTTTTCTTTCTAAATTACATCTTCCTCTATTTTTTTAAAATTCTTATTTATTTTGTCGTCAGAATTTTTGGTTTTAAACCTGAAATTCAATCATACTTATGTGATTGGTCAACCGAAGACGACAATTTTTTTTACATTTAGGCGTTTATGGAAGAAAAAAAAAACCTACAAAATTTATCTAACTAATTCTAATTATTTTCAAAGAAACTTAACAATGGATTTTTTTAAAAATCGTCTGATCCATTAATATTCTAATTTTAAATAAAAGCAGGCGATAAAAATTTTAGAAAAATTTCTGTATGTTATAATATTTTATATGAAAATGATTTTCACATTAAAAATATTATACCTGAAAGGATATTAATCCCAGAACAACGTGGATACATCAATTAGTTATACAAAAATAGAACAGATCATTTTTAATTCATAATTATATAGCAAAATATCCTGATTCTTTTTTTTTATTTAACGTTAATTATCTTACTACATAAACTCATAATATCTTTGAATCAATATAAAGTGACCAATTATACAGAATTAACTAGAATCAATTTATTTTTTATTTCCGAATTGGTTAATATGTGTTTTTTTTTTTTTTTTTTTGAATCTATATTTCCTTCGAGTCTGAAAAAGAGAGCAGATCATTGTCGTAACAGCCCAAACCTTTTAAAGGTTATTTCAAAAAATACATTCATGGATGAATAGAGGACAAAATATTGCATTGTGTGGAATACCGGGCTGAATTGGTTTCGTCTATTTCAGATCATGGCTGAAAATATCCACTACACCTCCAACGAAGAGTTGGACAGTCTTGTAAGTACATGAATCTCATATTCTGTCCCTTACCCCACTCACCCCCCTTTTTCTCATTTTCAGATAAGAGAGAATAAACCCATATACACATCGAACCAGGAATTAGACAGTATAGTAAGTATTATCTGGATAATATCTTGTGTGTTTGTGTTTATTCGAATCCCTCCCTAACTGTTCTTTTTAAGCAGGAGAAAATTATAAAAGAATATAAGAATAGGAATATTAAAGAACAAGAATATAATAATCTTGTTGCATGTTATATATTCGAGGATATATAACTTGTATCCTAGTTTTTTTAATTATAATGTTTAGATCGCAAACAGTTATATATTCAAGAGAATATAACTTGTATCCTAGTTTTGTTAATTCCAATGTTTAGATCAGTTTTTGTATTCGTACTGCACACAGTTATACTATATTCAAGAGAA
>JAOUZG010048650.1:1729931-1760602 GCA_026289955.1 Argiope argentata | reverse complement strand
CAGTTTTTGTATTCGTACTGCACACAGTTATACTATATTCAAGAGAATATAACTTGTATCCTAGTTGTATTTATTCGAAAGTTTAGATCAGTTTTTATATTCATATTGTGTGCAGTTATATATTCAAGAAAATATAAATGGTGTTACTTTTTATTCGAATGATGTATATTCATCTTGTTTGAGCCTTGAGTTAGTTTCTCATTTTCGTGTAGAAACCAGAAATTGTTAACTTTGTCCTTTTTAAGGAATAATACTTATTAAAAGCGCAAAAAAAAAAAAAAAATAGAAACGTAAGACCCATGTGTTTATCATTTCAGTTAGTTCATAGATTTATTTTATCTTCCGGAACTTTTTTTAACATTTTAAATTAAAATTTTTGTGTAATTAAATAAGTAGATTTTATCGTTCAATCTCAAAACTCAAAAGTGTCTTAGAATTTTAAAAATAAGTGTTGACATATAAAAAAAATTCAAAATTTAAAAGAATAAAGAAATTGATAAATTTATTTTTAATTATAAATTGTCTTCAATTTGTGGATCAATTTTCTTATACATTATTTTTTGGAATCAAAACTTGCTTTTTTTTTCTTTCAATTCACTTCTGAATTTCAATAAACAAATAAGAATGTTAAAAACTCGCTGAAAAACATGTTTATTCCTGTAAAATCAACGATTTATCAAATTATTTCTGTATGATCAGAAAGATGCAGATAAATATAATAATTATGCATTAACAATTTTTATGATTCTTAGAATTGTCGGCCAAAGAAAAAAAAACTGAAATATATTAAATCGTTTGTAAACGATAATGCTTAAAAAGTTTCAAACATCAACATAACATTGATTTTTCTATCAACTTTATCTTAAGATTTCAATTTTTTGCTCCTCTTTTTTTTTAATTGAATTAATTCAATAAATTTTTGCAAATATGGTTGTAGAAGGCGAAAACTAATCAGAAGTAATCTTCAATTTAATATTTGTCTGCGATAGTTTTATCCTCAGAATTCTTTATAAAGAATTTTTGTTAAAAATACGAGACATTAAAGTGCAATATATATAATATATATAAATCGAAATATTAAAAACCTAAATTTTTTTTGATGCTTCCATAAAACGTGATAATTAAGGACAATTCAAAAGGTATAATTGATTATTACAGTCTTATTTTCGTCAATTTGGAGGGGAAAAAACTTCTAAATCGCTTACACATATTTCAAAGATTACAAATCAAACGTACTTTGGAATATTTACTCCCAAGATGTCCCTTCAAAATCCTCATATCATGGTTATTTTATTTATTCATCTAAAATCTTTATCAATTGTACTTTATTTGCCTGGTTTAAAAGTTTTTAATAAATTTTATAACTTTTTTAGAGCATCTTTTCCTTTGCTTGTATTTTGTGGTGGTGAATGTTTAATTCATTTAGTTGTTTCTTTTTTTTCTAGATGGTTCAAGCTATTCAAGTTTTAAGGTTTCATCTTTTAGAATTAGAAAAGGTAAACTCTTTTTTTGCATTCTTATAATTCATAAATCCATTCTAATGCCTCTGTCTGTCTAAATGCCTTTAAAAAATCTGAATTGAATTGTTACAAAATATTTAATATATTGTAATATTCAAAAATTTATATTTATGGCTTATTGTATAAAATTAAACCATTTTTATCTTACTAAAAATCTTTCACTTAAAAGATTAAAATGAATAGAAAAGAAACATTAAATGATCAGAATTGGATTCACTTTGGATCTTAAAAGTAGTTATGGTATCAACGTAATATCATACCATAATATTACATTGCTAAACTTAATATAATGGTATAAACTTTAATATTCGTACTATTCCTATTTATTAGTTGTATAAGAAAATTTCATTGATATATTGAAAAATTGATATATTGAAATCATTGATATAAAATGAAAAGTACTGTGCCTTAGTATCAATTTGTGTAACGTTTATTGAACCCCCATCCGATTTAATTTTATAAATATAAATGCTTGCAAATATATATATTTTAAAGTTTCTTTTAAAATGTTCGTTGTCTTCTTTTTTTTAATAAATTCTTTTTTAAAATATTTTTCTTGCTTATGAGTTTTAAATTTATATAGCAATGAATAACAAATAAAAAAAACCGTATATTACCTTTTATTTGGTTGAAAGCAAGAAATTGAAATAGAATGAAAATTGATAGTATTTTACAAAATTCGATTCTATCGAGTCAGAATGATTTTTTTTTCTGCAGTGACATATAAACGTAATTTTTTACTCCGCTTAGTGTGATTAATTTTGAAAAAATTAGTTCTTCAATGATTACTATTGTATAGAATTTAGTTTATCAACAATTAAGAGTTTATTAGTTTTACTAAAAACGTTGTAGAAAATATTTTGCGTAATGTCTAATTGATGCATTTTAAACCGGTGCTATTTTGTATGAAATAATACCTGTAGCCAACAAAATACAGTTCTTATTAACTATCATTACGAATTAAAAATGTTAATACAATAATCTCTTTACCACGTTATAGTGTAAAATTTAATTTACATCTAAAAATATTTTTAATGGTTTTTTTTTCAAATTTTCTTAAAGATTTAGTTTTATTTGAATTTTTGATGTTAATCTTTCATAAATACAAGGCTAAACTTCTCAGATTAATAAAAATTACTGAAAAATATGTAATTACATTCACCTATACTGTATCGGCGAACAATGCTGTAACGTGTGGTTTTTTTTTAATTGCATTTTTTCTGTGTTTTTGAGTTAGTCTTTTTATTGTCTGATGTTGGCAGAATTTTATATATTTAGTGCTGTTGTTGAGCCCATAAAGCTTTTTTCTTAAACGTTCCAATAAACTTTGTGTGAAAACTGAGAAAAAATAGAAAAATATACAGCTGAAATCTGGTTGCCTCCACAGTTTTACAGTATCTTCAATATTTTAATAAAATTTAACTATGAACGCTTTTTGCTTTATTATTTTTTTAATACATCGGGTACCTCAGAATTTTTACTTTGGATTTTGTCAAGATCAGCAATTTTTTCAAATTTCAAAGATCGCCTATCTATTTTTTGCGAATGGTTAACGTCACACAACGTCTCTTTCGATAAAAATGTCTCGTACATAAATGTCAAAATGAAATACGTCACATACATTATTTAGGGACATACCAATGACGAAGGGTAGACGCATACAAGCCTTTTGTTTCCCGTTGCACGAAGTTGGTTCGAATTTTCTTCTTCTGATAGCTGCATTCCCTTCTACCAAGAAGCATAAATTTCACTTGCCTCACAACGATCCATTGTTTTCCTCCCATTAATAATCTTATTTATGATACATGATTCTGCTTCTTTAAACTGGCGTGACTCTGGGAAAAAGTTCTTCTCTGGCTTTCTTTGTTCTCCTTTGGCAAGGCGAACGGAACGCCCAAGAAGAATAACCATTCTCTGTTGCCCGCGTTTTTATTTTTGTTTTCCCAATTTGTGCACGGAAACTCTGACCCCCCTCCGAAGTTCAGGTGCATTTCTTATTCAGAAATTGGCAATAAATGGAAAGAACAGTCTGGGCAGTGAATGAGAGGTTTGTGTTGAAATCTTTTTCAACACAATCCTCATTCTTTGCAAGAAATAAGGGGAAATAGTCAAATTTGTTGCACTTGGCGAGTATAAATAACAAGTTGATATACCCAGCATTTCCCGGAATTAAAATCACTTCATGCACAGTACTAATGCATAAAATATTATAATTCATGGAACATTTTTCTCTTCTGTTTTTAAATAAAAGTAGATATGAATTGATTCAGATGATTTTTAAAATCAATCGATAGTTAATATTCGCCAAAAGTTTTTTTTGATATTAGCTTTGCAAATTCCGCTTACTAATGCTGAAATAAATGAACGTTATCTTCATTTCATTGATTATTAAAGCATAATTTCAATCTTTATCTTATTAATTTGTCTTAAAATTTTCTAATTTAAGCACAATGTCAGGATCTTCAAAAGAAATTTTAAAAATAATAATAGAGTCAAGTATTTCAAAGTGTTAAGAAAAAAGGCCTTGTTTCTAATTTCTAGTTAATTTAATGCTTGATTATCTTTTGTACTTCGAAAGATTGATTGCATTCCTTCTCTAAAGCGAGCAAAATGTGGTTGAATTCAGCCCAGTTATTTTGGAAATGTAGAACATACAAATAAAAATGTTTGCATCTATTAGACTTTTTGTTCTTTCTTGTACAACTCGTATCATATTTGAATTATAGGAAATGCCAACTCAATTTTTAGAGAACTTATGACTGTAGACATTCAAATTAGCACAGTAATATATGCAGTGAAAATACACCAAAATGGCTGTGCTAAGTTTCCAACCATCTGAACTATCGTATTTAATATACAAATGCAAATAATTAGTAGAATCTAATAAAAGTTTAAGAAATTTAATTAGATAGTTAACAATCTATCATTAGATAATAATCAATCAATCTATAGTTTTATAATCAAAAAGTTATATCATTTATTTTTTGAAAACTACACCTCTCGAGACGTAAGTACTCCAATTGTTAATTGTTGATTTCTCATGCAATTTAGCACTTGCCGGGGTTTGGACCACGTTTATGTATTCTTTATGTAGATTTTTTTTTAAAAAAAAAGAAGAAAAAAAAGAAATATGTATTTCCACTTTGCACAATTTTGGGTCGAAAAATTTATGAATTATATATATAAAAAAATCGTTTGGTTTTTTTCGCTAGATTTTTTTTAACATTTTATAATATGTTAATGCTATGTTTATCTGAGTATATTTTTGGAACTTACTATGGAAAAGAATAAAAACCTTTTATCACACTTCACCCTATTAACAGGAATGTAGATTTTAAAAAAAAAACGCAGTTAATCTTCATAGGTACTGAAGAATAAGTTTACCAAATTTCTGGTGTATCCGTAAGGTTTGTGAAATTATATAAGGTAACCCCCCCCAAACCCCGGACATTCTATTTTATATAAATTGCTTGTATTTGAATACTTTTATTTAAGTGTATGCCTTAAATATTTCATTAAATAAAGACATTGCATACTTATTACTTTTTTTGATTGTGTGATTATTCGTTTTTTGTCTGTTTAGTAATTATTTTCGCTAAATTCTTACCATTTATTTTACAAATTTGCGTTCTCAAAATTATAACAGAAAGTTTTAAGTGTCAGCTAACTCAGATTATCTACATTTTATCACACCAAATGAAAGTTCTATTTCAAATTGCATTTGAGCAATAAACATAAATGATAGCTATGCAAGCTTCGTAGAGAAAATATTGTGAAGCAGTACTCTTGAAATTTATTTCCGAAGATCATAGACATCCATTGACGGGTTATTTAGAGATCATGAACTTTTATATAAAATAAAACTTGCCGTAATAGGAGCACTCGTTTTGATTGGGGGTTGGTACTTTGTTTCCTTATTACTATAAATATATTGATTATTTTTATTTTTTCACGTGCGAAAGAAGAAATATTACTGTCGTTAAAAAAAATTTTACAGCGAAATTCTGCGTTTTAGACACTTTTCTCTTCCTTATTTGTACAATTGACGCGTAAAACTAATCATTAAATGGTACCTAGTTATCTGAATGTAGTTAATGGGAAATTGAAAAAGAAGGGAGGTCCATATTAAACTGTTTTCATATAAAATTATAACTTTATTGAATTTAGGGACAAAATCTCTTTAACAGGTGTTTGTACAGGTTTTTGTTGTTTCTTATGGCCTTTGCAGGCATTTATAGACAGCGATTTAATTCTATTTAAGGTCTCTTGTTTTTTGTTGTAGCGCCAACTAGAGACAAGAGTAAAGGGGCCTTGATACAGCCCCTTTTTAGGAGTGGGGTGCATTCCCACACCTGAAAGATAGAACATAGAAGAACAACCATGCCCGAACCGGGACTCGAACTCGTGATCACGGGAAAGACACGCTACCTCTATGCCAGAATGCCAGTCTGTATACATGTAAACACAATAACTGATAAAGCAGAAAGCTAGATAGATGGAAATCGGTTTATACTTTTTTAAAAACCAGAATTTTATATTTATATCAAAATTACGACCAAATTCACCATGAATGAGTTAATAGTATGGTAATAGTTAAAAATTCGAGCTCAAAATTTTTCCAAATCTATACGTTGCCGATCTATCTCCCTAGGACCTTAAAACTAATTTTTGAAATTGCGTCTTTAATCACGACAACTCAAAAACGCTTTGGGCTAGACAGATAAAATTTGGTGCATTGCCAGGTTTTGAGTGAATTCTTTGAGAAGGAGCTTAACTGTCCAAATGTAGATCGACAGGAAAACTATGAAATGAAGAGAAGTACATAGGTAACATTCGGTGTGCTGATTTAATATGTAGAGTGCAGGTATTACCAAATTTGGCACTAATCTATCAAGTTTTTCGTATACATATAAGCGCAATAATTCCGATATGCAACAACGTATTCACTGAGGTTTAAAATCTGGAAGTGTGGATTTATGAAATTTTTAACCTCATCGTTCAGAGGGTGAACATTTGTTGGTCTGTCATAAACAAGTAAATGTAATAACTTACAAATATGCAATTTGGTATGTGATCTTATAATTATATAGCCAACTTAAATTTATGTTCCGAAAAAAGAGGATGTTTAAAATACGTAAACGGTTTTTGATACTTATGTATTAACCTCATCTCAACGTTTGTCATAGATCGCAAGTTATAAAGCTCTTACGTAACTGTTTATCAGTGTCATACGGTTAATAATATGCATAAATATTTCTTTTATGTAGCTGCCAAGTAACGCGTTAATTGATTACTGCGTTTGGAAAGTTAAGTTCATGTGATTTCTCTATCAGAGCACAAACAAATTTAATCATCATTTCGTCTGTTTATTGTTATTCTTAAACATGAATCTCAGTTATATTGCCGAATAATATCCAAATAATGAAAGAACATGAAAGGAATCAATATAAGAAAATTTTGAAGGGTGTTCGTGAAGGAGATTATTACTTTAAGAACAAGTTTATATACTGTGTAGAAGGTCAAAGCATTGATGTTGAAGAGAATGATGCGAGTTTTATGACACCAGTTTTTGAAAAAAACGAAAGAAATAATCCCTATTAGTTACGGAATGCTAATTAGATAAAAGGAGTAAGTTGTAACTTTTTCAAGACAGTAAGTCGTCAAATGTATTAAGGCTTTTAAAAATAATAATAATAAATAAATAATGAAGTCTACGATCGCAAATTTCAAGTTATGTTGGGGACATTATTATTTTTTAAGTCATTATTTGTCTTAATTTAAGTCTTTAACTAGTTTAAACCGGTTTGATACAATCACGACTTCTCTATCGATCTCTACCGTACCCTTCTCTCTCTCTTTCTTTATAATAATTTGTTTAAACTTTCATTTTCAATTTTTCTATCTGCCAAAGAACTATTGAACAACCAATTTCGAAATTTTGGGGGGAGGGACATCCTTTTTTTCCCCTTCTTAATATTGACGCATACGTAATCTGATTGTCTAGCAATTGCTTCAAACGGGTTTTAACTGGTTGATGACTTAAGACAATTCGTCAGAATTAAGAGAATGAATTAATTTGTTAAGTCAAGTTGTAACCTCAGATGGCTATAAATTGCCAAATGTGACAACCTTCTGCATTTTTTTTAAATATCTCTAAAAGCGAATTGATGTCTCAAAGGCGAAAAATCGCCAATTTCTTGCCCACACATTTTGAGGCTTCAAAAACCTCAAACCAAAGCATGTTCTCAAATTAATTAAAAAACATGATTTATATAATATTGGTTTAGAATGCTTAAATAGGATTGATTATAATAAATTTTAAAATATATTTATTAAAATATGCGATACATACATATTTATTAGAAATTATGTGAGGAACTTTCATGGGAACTACTCCCGCTGTTTTTTGTTACAAAGAGCTTGGTAATATAACACTAAAGATCCAGTGAAATTCGATACGTTGACTTGACATCAAATTATAGATCTATACCGAATTTTGAAACAAATCGGACCATGGCGAAATGCTCAAAATACATATCCGGTTCTTTTTCCAACACTAAGAAATAAAGCTAAACGCAGATTGTACCATGTTGTATACAAGAAATTCTAGAGTGAACAGTACAGCAAGCTAACAGACGCTTGAAATATCAAGATGATACCAATTTTCAAGTATCAATGTCATTGAATTTACAAAAATTTTTAAACCATTTTAAAAATCCGTACGAAAACAAATGAATGTTTATTTATCTATCAACCTGGATTTTATTATTTTCATTGGCATTTCCTTAACTTTATTGAAAAAAAGATTCAAATTTCACAGGATATGATATATATATATATTTGTTTCTTGCACAATATTTTCTATTTAACTATTTTCGTTGAATTTTGATTATGCATAGAAACCTCCTCAGTAAGCTTGCTAGAACTTCTAATCGTGATTTTTTGTGGGAAACCATTAACTCAATTTTTTTTTCTCTGTATATTCAAAATTGTCAAACTTGTAGCATTCATTTTCACAGACTTCCTATGAAAATTTGTTGATTTTAAACAACTTTTCTTTTTTATGGCATGACAGAATTATATATACATAATATATTAATTATTTTGATTTAAAGTAGAAGTGAGTCGTGGCCAGAATCATGGAGATGGCACAGTTGGATTTTTCAATCTCTTTTTATTCTATTTCGAGAGTCAAGCCTTATTTTCTAGCAGTTTTATTTAATTGTGACAGTTTTATTTAATTTGATACAGGCCGTCAAGAAGACAAAAAAACACAAAGAAGGAACAAAACATATTTTTCTGGTCTTATATACTATATTCTCTTAAATCACGCATCTGTAGATTTCCAAGAGGAATTCTTATACGTGTTGACCTTTAGACAAAAGAAACATCTTTAAAGAGAATATATTTACATCAGTGATTTATAATCCATCCACTTGGCAAGTGAGATTATTAATGACTTCATTTGGATTTATTAAATAGAAGAAGAGGAATGGATCAGGAAATAAGAGAACATTTTAGAATGAAGTTACTATGGCCTACATTAAACCAAAACTTTGAAAATCAATACCAATTGAAGTTAATAGTTTAAAATATCATATATAGAACTAAATGGATTAGAAATCATTAATCTTCTGTTTGAAAATTAGCTAATTTAATTTTACAGGCATGAATCATTTCAGCATTTTTTTAAGTTTATTATTGAAAATAATATTTCTCCTACTTAGTTCATTCATTTAATTTGCCATTTAGTTCACTAATATGTTCAATTTCAACTAATTAAATGCAAATTTTTTTCAAGCAGTGTAGGCTGAGAATAACATCAATATATTGTATGAAGTGAGATTTAATTATTTTTTTGCATGAAAAGAAAAGAAAAAAAAGGTAAGATATCACTTTGGGCTAAATTAAGATAAAGTTTGGAAATTAATTAGGATTAAAATTAAGAGTTTAACCCTATAACGGTCATAAGGAGTGGGCAGTGGAAGAAAAAAGTTCACTTTTTAACGTTCTCTGAATTCCCACGAAAAAGTATTAATGTCAACTGTCAAACTGTCAATTTACAATCATAAATGTTGCCTGAATTAAAAAATATGGATGTTGAACGGAATTTCGGTAAAAAAAAATTATAAAAATCATGGTGGTGAAAATATCGCCTCTAACTGATAAAGGGTTAAAATATCATTACACAAAAAAAAAATAGGTTCGAGAATTCAGATGCAATATCAGTATCAGCAACAGCATACGAATCTAGTAGTTTTTATTAAGAAGTGCCTTTCAAAAAAATGAAGAAATTCATTCATTTTTAAAGATTAGCTCGGTTTTGTTGCTGACGCATTTTATTTCGAGTGCTCGCAAAACAAACCGACATAAGTTACCTGAACACTTCAAAATTCCACAAGCACTTACACTAATATAAAAACTGGATGAAAAATCTGCTTCAGCGCTCCGATAATATCCATGGAACGGGAGCCTATATTCCGCGTTTCCTTGAGCAAACTCTGGAAAGTCAAACAATACGGACCTCGGCCCTGCAAAACACCTTGCAAGCGTCTTACCTAAAGCTCAATTGGTATTTATCTCCTGACAAACTTCCATCCAGGTGTTTGATAAAAAGGTGTAGATAGGGTTTTACATGAAGGCTGAAATTAAGAAAGAAATTCTGGAGGGCTCACGCCTTCGCTCGGCGAAACTCGTTGACGTCGCTTTGAGGTCATATCCTCTCTCGAAACTTGATGATAGGTTGGGATTTGCTGCTGGAACGGGGGACGGGAAGCGAAATTTCCATGATTACCCACATTTCGGCTGCCAATCAAGACGGGTCGCCCATCCCACGTCAACATGGAAGCCCCGGGCTGTAATTAGGCGCTTCCAGCTCTGTCGTTGTCACACGGAGGACCCCCTCATTATCCCTGCAATGCCCTCTCAAAGAGAGATATTCCGAAAGCGGACCGCGCACCAGTGGCGCAAGTCCCTGTTTTGGGAATAGGAAGTGGCCCGCCGACTTCGTTTCAGGAATTACCTGGACTCATCTTTTGATTTTTCCCGTAGGATTTCCACCTAGCCTTGAGCGGTGCGGGTTTTTAATCCACTTACCGTCAATGAAGTCGGGTGGTGCACGGGGACTTTAAATCAGCTTTTTTTCATTGTAAAACATTTTGCCTTTTTTATTTCTTTATTGTTTTTTTACTGTTTTAATGCTATTTTTTTTTATCAGATTCGCTACGTAAAAAAATCGGTTGCCGATGCCCGAAAGTATATTTATATTTTTGTCAATCCTGATTCCTAAAGTATATATTACAAACGTGATGGAAGTCGTTCGATCCATCAGATAAATTAGCACCGTGAAGAAGGAGTTAGCAATTGTAGATAAAATTGACAATTCAATTTTTCAATGGCAGTTCCAACTGGGATTTTTTTTAAGGAACTTTTTCCATGCGTTATAGTTTCTAAGCAGAGGATAATCCTCATCTTTAATAATTCTTTCTTTCATATTGTAGGCTGTCTGTCAGAAGTGCGATTCGAAATATGCGTGAATATACATAAAAATAAAAGAATTTTGATAGATCAATTAACAAATAATAAGTTGAGCTTAATTACTTGGATGTTTTTTCATAAAACGTTTCCAATGATTTTTAGAACTTTAAGTGAGTGCTATCCGTATGTCTGTGTGTCATTTGCTAGATCGAAGCCCATAATTTTAAAATTAACTTAGCTTTTAGAACTCAATGGGAAAAAAAAAGATACTAATAACAACAACAATATAATGATTTGTTAAGAAACTTAAATCGTATATTGACAAAGCCCTCAAGATCTAAAACTGGAGCCAAAAACAAACAAAGCTCTTATGTCAATATAATAATGTATTGTAATTTGCTATTTATTATTTTTAAAAACATTGTTATGGAGGGAGTGTGGAAGAATTATTTAAAAAATTATATAGTTAACGCTTCAGTCATGCAAAAAAATTGTTATTGAATTAAAAACAAAATCTTCTCATAAAATTATTAATAAAATTTAGTGTACGAATTATCCATTGATGATTCGTTAGACATAGGGCATAAATGGCCAAATTTATCAATATCTTTTAATCGCATTTGTTTTTTTTATCTGCTTTTAAAAGTATTCCATTATTATTATGTATGCTTCTTTAAAAGCGCACGCATTTTTTAAAGGTTGGCCTACTTTTACCTTTATTGCTTTATTATTACGTATGCTTCTTATGGCAGCAGATGCGTTTTTAAAAGGTTGGAGTAGAAGTATGACATCATAGCTGTTATTTCATCTTAAAATTGGTCGAGCTCCACGACTTTGTTTGCCAGCTAGAAAAACATGACTTAAATTAAGACAAATAAGGACCTAAAAATTATGATGTTCTCACATGATCACTTTAAATCTGTTTTAAAAATTCGTTCAGATTTCATCTTCTTACTTTGTTTTCTTTTTATATTGATAGGGTAATTATAATTTAGATTTTCGATTAGTTCGGATATAATAGATAAAAATGCCTAACAATTTAATCGTTCGCTAATAAACTATCAATCTGTTTGAAGATCTTGTAGTTAATTAAGTGGATCAGTGTAATTTTTGTAAAGAAACAAAATTTAGATGTAATTTAAATAAATTTATTATATATATTTAAGTTTAAACAAATCTATTTAATAATGAGTTTCGAAGGCAAAATTTGACAACGCATTTTGATTTTCTTCAATAAGTTAATGCAATTCTCTTCCAATTCTTAGAGATCCTTTTTAAAAATTCAAATACTTTTCAACATGAAAGTGGTTGAGGAATGTATATTTCTAGCTCTTGAATAATATCCAAATTTTTTAGTGAGCCTGAACATTGAACAATTTGCGATTTATATTCAAATATATGCTACAGTCAATGAGATTATTCTGTTATTAATAACCATTGAATAACTAGGATTGATTACGAATAACCATTGGATAACTAGTCGTTTGACGAACAATTCGTTTACAAGAAATATTAGCTATATTTAACATCAGTTGAATCACTTAGATATTACATATTTATCGATGATTCCATCAAATTGTTATATATTAAACGTGTTATTTTAACTTTTTACGTATATTCTGTTCACCGTGCTATTGAATCTTCCTAATGGTGGCCTATGACGTTATAGAGCTACTAAAAATAGTAAATGCGCGATTGATTTATTATTTTTAAATATTACAGTATTGTAATTTCACTTTTCTATTCGTCTTGCAAACTATATAGACATTAAGCAAAATCCTTCTTTGTTAGCTTTTATCAATGGAGAAAACACATACTATTAAATATTTGATGAAGCAATGAAAGCAGATTGAATTCTAGAGCAACATTTTAATCTATTGTTAAAAATGAGTAAAAAAACTGGAAATTTAGATATTTTTACAATTATAAAATTTAAATACATAAGAAAACAAACTTCAAAAATTTTTGTTTCTTTTTTTTGTAAAGTAATATAAAATATTCTATCCATCGGCTCGTTTCTAGTTATAAGCGAAATATAATTAAAATACTAATACGGGATTGAACAGGAGAAAAATATATGCAAATCCGAATCTCACCACTACTCCATCTTTGATCTGCTTATGCAAGTCATGTGTAGCCTCATATCCAGATTTTGTTATAAAAAAAGTGTTCTTTTTGTGTGTATGTAAAATTGCCCTTTTCCCCCTAAAAAACACCTATATAGATAAACCTTAAAATCTAAACCTTATCTAAATATGAAATTTGATCCTAATCGTTAAAACCGTTTTCCAGGTACACGAAATAAAGTTATATATACACACAAGAATAATTCGTTTAAAGTTATTAAATTTTCTTTAAAAAGATTTTTTTTTTTAAATTTTAGAATGGATAAATTATTATTGGGCAATGATATTTTCGTAAGTTATCGTGAAAAAACACACACCAAATTCAGCTTAATTTTAACTAATTGAAATGTCTATAAACATTTTTTAAATGGAATTTTTTTTATATTCACATTCACACCTTTAAGTAAACATAACAACAACAACAAAAATCCTTTTATCAAAATCAATAACGGTGCGGGGGCCTTCTGAAACGTGATGATTTTTGTTATCTAACCACCCCCTTTCCTTTCCTTCTTTTCTCGGGGCGGCCTTGGTCCCCAGGTATCTGAAACAGTAATCACCGTTTCTTTTTTCTTCAGGTCCACGAACTGTGCGACAACTTCTGCCAGCGGTACATCAGCTGCCTGAAGGGCAAGATGCCCATAGATCTTGTCATCGAGGAGAGGGACACGAAGCCCGACATCGGGGACACGAACAACAACAGCAACGGCAGCAGCTTCTGCGGCGGGCCTCCCTGCGTCTCCAGGGGTCTGCTCGACACTTCGGGGGGTCACAGCACTGACAGCGGATCTACACCCGATCACCAGGTAAGAGAAAAAAACATCCTCATTATTTGTGGTATCAAGATAATTAGATTATCTTCTTTTAGATGCTGCAGTGAAATAAGAGTTTCCAAGTTCCTCATGAATCATTCTTTATTTTAAATTTATATATTTAAAATACAGATCTAAAAATTACTTTAAAAAACTCATTATTTGTGGTATCAAGATAGTTGGATTATCTTGAATTAGATCTTGTAGTGAAAGAAGAGGTTCCAACTTTCTCATAAATTACTCTTTATTTGAAATTTATATATTTAAAATACAGATCTAAAAATTGCTTGAAAAAAACTGAATATTAAAAAAAATGTATATTCATAAATTGTTATATCAAGATAACTAGATTATCTTGAGTTAGATCTTAAAGTGAAAGAAGAGTTTCTAAGTGTTTCTTGAATTACTCTTAAATTAAAATTTATTTATTTAAAATAAAGATTAAAAAATTGCTTGAAAAAACTGATCAGGTTTTTTTTATTATAAAAACTCATAATTTGTGGTATCAAGATGGTTGGATTATCTTGAATTACATCTTGCAGCGAAATAAGAGTTGCCAAGTTTCTTGTGAATTACTCTCTTTATTTTATATTTATATATTTGAAATATCGATTTAAAAATTGCTTGAAAAAGAAAACTGATCATTCAAAAAAAAAAAACTCATTATTTGTGGTATCAACATAGTTAGATTATCTTGAATTAGATCTTGCAGTGAAATAAGAGCTTCCAAGATTCTCATAAATTCTTTATTTTTACATTTATATATTTAAAATATAGATTTAAAAATTGCTTGAAAAAAAGCTGTTCGTGTTTGTTTGTTTTTTAAGTTATTATTTGTGGTATCAAGATAGTTGGATTATCTTGAATTAGATCTTGCAGTGCAATGAGAGCTTCCAAGTTTCTCTTGAATTACTCTTTAATTTAGATTTATATATTTAAAATACAGATCTAAAAATTGCTTTCTGTCCTATATCAGTGACTTGGGTCTAAATGAACAATCGATGTTAAAGTTTGAAATTAAGTTTATCTCTATTGTAATCACTATCAAACCTTTCATCACAGAAATCTTTATTCCAGGCTCGGCGTTGTTGAGATTTTACTCTCACGCAATTCACCTTCTATGAATGGTTGGCCTCAGGGTCTAACAAACGACCCAGTATATCCGACATCGGTGTCGTTCGATGAATTCAATTTCGGCGACTTTCATTCATTTACCTTGCCATTGGCACTTACTGAATTCAAAGCTCTATTTTCCTTTGTTCATACCCTCCAACAGCTATGGAAATCCCTTTGATGTGGAAATTAAATGAAAAATACGAAGTTCTGTATATAAAATATAAAAATTGCATAAAACTGTATAAAGCGCGGAAAATAGTTAATATTTAATTTTATATAATTATCATGTGAGAACTTGATGCTGTTTCCGTTAGGGTTTTTTGAATAATTGAAGCAATGGCAATGAGCATAGATGGCAATATTCATCAACATCTTTTAATCGCATATATTTTTTACCTGCTTTTACCAGTGCATTATTATTATTATGTATGTTTCTTTGAAAACAGGTGCGTTTTTAAAAGGTTTTACCAGTATTGCTTACTTAATGTCTTAATTAAGACGAATAATGACAAAAAAAAAAATAATGTTCTCTCATAATAGCTTGAAATTTGCGATCGGGGATTTCAATTTTTTATATTTGTTTTAAATTAATAACAATAAAAGTGTGTGTGTGTGCGTGCGTGTGTGCGTGCGTGCGAGCGTGCGCGCCTCTAATTGTAACTTTAAATTATGTATTTTAAATAAGACCTAAAAATTAGTTTTATCATCTAAAACTAAGAAAATCTCTATTTGTAATCATTATCAAACGTTTCATCGCAGCAATTTCCATTCCACTCTCGACGATTTTGAAATTTTACTCTCCATTCATTTTCTACCTATAGTTTGTCTCGGGGTCTAACAAGCTCTCCTGTATATCTGTTATCGACGCTTTACGATCCAGTCAATTTCGACGACTTTCATTCATTAATTTCACACCGACCCATCTTGAATTCAAAGTCAATTTTCAATTATTTACACCCTCCAAGTCCTACGGAAAGTAAGTAAAAAACACGGGGTTTCGGATATAAAGTAAAAAATTGTGGCATACTGAAAAACGCCGAAAATAATCTTCTCGAATCTTTGCTCACATTAATGTTGGTAGCAACAGGATTTTTAGCTTGGATTTGCATAATATAAAGAAACACAAAATTTTGTCCCAACATGAATACAAAAACACTGGAAAACTTAGCTCCTCGTAACTAAAATGAATATGAGATTTTTTAAAAAAATTGAGCACTGATGACTTACAATAGCCGAAAGGATTTTTTGTTTCATTGAAAATTCTTGAAAATAATGTTAATTTAGCCGACAAAATTATGTTGAGTAATTTAAAAAAAAATTTTCACTTACATATTTTGTCAATAATAAATGCCTGTTAAATAATTTTATATAATATTTGTAGATATTCGCTTTAATTATTTAAAAGTTTCTGGAAATACCTTGTTACCAATAATTTGTCGATATTACATTAAATGTAATATTTGGCTAAGAAGTACAACTGATAGCTGAGTGACCAATTTGTTGTTGGGTATGCATATTTTGAGTATTTCTCATCTCAGTTCTTGGAGAGGGGAGGGTAGATGCTGATAGACCACTCCTTTGACTTCATGTGTGTAGTTGATCGCTTTTCCTTATTATTTTAGATTATTTATTTTTCCTTTACTCTCTCTCATGTTCCCTGTTAGACGATATCAACTCGACCATCTTTAGAAGAATGACTGGGAAGAAAGACTATAAGAAATCACAATATCAGACAAAACAAAATTGATTTTTCAAGCAATAAATACTTCTCGTAAATCCTGATGCATTTTCTATAGTGACGGCATTTTTACTGCCATGCAGACAATCCCCCTTCTTTAATAAGAGACACATTCCAATAGGATCCCAATTTCCTATTGGAATGTGTCTCTTATTAAAGGAGGGGGATTGTCTACATGGCAGTAAAAATGCCGTCATTATAGAAAATGCATTATGTTCTTACAGAAACCTTCGTCATGAATCTTTTTAAGTTTGTTATAAATTAATGTATAATTCGGGAATTCAAGGATTATGCTCATAACCCTCATGCTCCACAGTTTGAAAATTCAGAAGCTATTTTAGGAAAATCCGAATTTATTCGACTTGATATACGGTATAAAATACCATGGCATCTTAGGTATCATTTGTAATAACTCTTAGAGGCTGTAACGTGAATCCGGTAGGTCTAAGTGGAGGGGGGGGGATTATTAAAATGCTGTACCGTATAATTCTAGATTAAATGATACCTTTTTATTGTCTGACGGCATTTTGTTTAAGAAGTTTCGCAGCAATGCAAATTTATCATATCTTATTTCCTGCGTAAAAATTTATGCGCAACAGCTGTATCTCATAAATTTGCACCATAATTTAATCGACGTTGATCTGTATTTCAGTAGAAACTTTTCTCTAATTGCGGTTGGTGATAACAGAGTATCATATAACGCAGCAGACGAATTTATTAATAGGAATTACTTAAATTATATATCTCCAAGAGAATACGCCAGTCTCGAATATGAGATTGTCTGAATAACTAGTTATTTTAATCCCCCTCTTTTAGATATTGTCGTTATCCTGAAGGATATAGAGGGGCTACTAGATGAATTCTAATCGACCGGTTTACTTCAAAAGAATTAATTTCCTTTAGATTTTCTAAAAGAAATCTAATGCTTCGAGCATGAGTGTTGTGCAGGCTATTTTTACATAACAGGTGTTTTGAAGGCGCCAGAGCTTGGAGATAAGACATTTAACTTGAAATAAGCATGTTTTATAGGTTGGACTGTGCTCGGAATATCTAAAAGGGTACTAAGCGGCTTTACTTGGCTTCGCAAATGTTAAGCGTTTTAAAATCATTTCGTGGTAAACATCACTATTATGTCCTAAAGTTAGGGTAGATAATAAGACATGTCAAATAGGATAATTATGTGCCATTTTAATATCGTATTTATATGCTCTTAAAAAATAAACCAATGTGGCTGTAAAAATTTTCAGGTATAATTGCTGAAAACATATCAATACTTTAATTCTTTTCTCCATTTAATTGAATATTTTACCTTTTAATGTAATCCTTTTTAAAGGACTCATAAACACATTTAAATGGCCACTGACTTTCAGTCAATTAGTGTTTTTTAGAAACGCAACATACACACGCGAACGCATATTAGTAGTTGATGTCTGGAAAAACTTTAAAATGGCACACACCTGTTATCAAATACAGGTTACCGTTACTGTTAACAAAATTGAATTGGGGGATTGTTTTGGAAAACCTACTCTACCGCCCCTATCAATTATTGTGCAGAAATTGGCTCTCCCCCCCTCCTTCTAAATTCATTTCTGAGTCATGAAATAAATGGTTCCGGGAGAGATGATTCGCCGTAAAAGACCATAGAATAAAAGTGATAATGGGGCCTCGCCGTTTAACCTTCCGACCCCCAACAGTGCCTCGTTATAAATTATTGATAAATGCTAGAATCTGACCATCACATCCGGTTTTTCTGAGGATTGGGATGTGTTGCCAAGTTTGGCTGTTTATCGCCAAGTTAACAAAAAAAAAAGAAAGTCATGACTTGTAGTGAATCAAATGAAACTGGAAATAATTGAAATTTAGTTAGTAAAAATAAATTTATCTTTTGCAAAATTGAAGTTTTAAATTTTGGAATAAATCTTGACTTTGAGTAACATAAGCTGTTTTTTCTGAATCAAGATTTAATATAACTAGTCAGTTTTTAATATAACTAGTTATGGATTATGATATGTTGGCATATAGTTGTTCAAATGAAAAAATTATCAGTCCCTTTGTCCAAGATTTAAAATGAGAATTTTATGTATGAGAAAATGGAAAATTTTGAGATGCCAAAAATGCATTTTTAATTTTTCGTAATGACGCAAATCAATTCAAGAATATCTTGTTTGTAAAAGTTTTGTGTTTTGACAATTGTCTGTTCAAGTATCTATTGTTTCTAAGAAGACATTCATAAAATTTTATGAGTAATCAAATATTTCAGAATAATTTAAGAATCAGCAATTTATATAACGGATTTTATAATTGTTAATCCAATTAATTTTCTATTATTGATAATCGGTCAGTACAAAAATTCGATGTATCACTTTTACCATTTGTTGATAAAAACGACTAAATATATTAAACAAAAATATGGTTTGTTTGTTGTAAATTTAAACTTACATGTATTTTTTTTAACTTCATGATTAAAAACATGTTAACATTGCCCGTATCCACCAATAGCAACTGAAGTTATGTGGAAAACACGGAAGACTACAAAAAAAAAAAAAGGCCGAAAAAGAATTTTCTACTCACAGCACATGATGGTGAAAGTACTTTTTTAGCATGTCTTAGTAAAAAAAGAGAAAAGGGATCATGTTCCAGCATAAATATAAAAACATTGGAATAATTTCTCATAGTAAAAATTTAAATCGGATTTGGTTATATATAGGATATAATATTTGGAATACAGGATTTTAAACTGTGCAATCATTATTTTTTTAAAGCAAGAGTTTACTAGTGAATGAAACAATGTTTTAAATATCTAACAAACAATGTTAATTAATTTGAACTTTAAAGTTATGTTGCGTGATTTTAAAAAAAATTATTTCACTTATATTAGTTAAAATAAATATATATTAAATAATGTTTGAAAATAGCTGTTGTAAATTTATAAATTTATTATTATTATTACAAATTGTTTTAAAATTGATTAACATTAAAATTAAATTAATTATAATTCTTTAGAAATATCTATTCTTCAGCAATTTGCTGATTCTATTTATATGTAACATATCGATAAGAAGTGATTCTGTGATTTTTAAGTAAGCAATGTTGGAAGGTATGATTGTCATCCATAACAATATTTGATTTAACGAATTTAAAAAAATGAGTTCTTTGGCAAGTGTGACGCCGAGTGTCGCAACAATAAATAATTCGTTTACCTATAGTTAGAAACTTAAAAAGTTCGTGAAAAAATTCATAAAATAGCCATTTTTTTTAAGGTAGAATGACTTGTTTAAAAAAAACAGGAATGCCTTTTTTTTTTTTTTTGAAGTCATTGCATTTTTTTTTTAATGAATGATAAAACTGAAGTTGTAAATTATTTATACAAAAATCTTTTGATAACAGCGAGTGAAAATGAAAGAACCAATACATAAATAAAAGTGCCCCGTAAAACACATCACGGACAAAAGCTATGATTGGCAGCGGCTTGAACTGAGCTAGTTAAAAGCCGCTGGCTTGGCGAAATGAAGGAATGTGAGATAGAAGGGAAGTGAAAAGAGCGCCAGATTCTTTAGGAGGAAGAAAAAAAGTTCCCTATTGTCTCCCCACCACACCCCCTTTTCGAAGAGGCTGTCATTGAACGTGGGGTATTGTCCAAATTGTCAAACTTGAAGCATTTAAAAAACGCTGAAGTTTAAATCATCAAATGACATTTTCTTTCTTCAGATTAATGTAATCGGTGAGGGCCTTAGTTTATTTTAAGAAATTGTTTTAGAGCATTGGAAATTTTCGATACTTATTGTTGATATTAGGGTTGATATTTGTGTTTAAGGATTGATTTAAATTTCAGTTATAATGTACAATTAAAATTAGCTATGATTTATGAAACAAAGGAAGAAAGGAGGATTCAATTTACAATTTTAAAGTAACATTAAAATTAGTCAGGATTTATGAAGCAAAGGAAGAAAGGAGGATTTATGAAGCAAAGGAAGAAAGGAGGATTCAATTTACAATTATAACGTAAGATTATAATTAGTCAGGATTTATGAAGCAAAGGAAGAAAGGAGGATTCAATATACAATTTTAAAGTAGCATTAAAATTAGTCAGGATTTATGAAGTAAAGGAAGAAAAGATAATTGATTACATTTCAATTTACATTTGTAAAGTACAGTTAGAATTAGTTGGGTTTATAATATAAAGGAATAAAGGTTGATTGACGATGATTCAATTTACAATTGTGCATTAAAATTAGAATTGTTGTTTAGGGGGAAAAAAAGAGGATTGAGGATGAATCAAATGACAATTGTAAAGTAAAATTAGAATTAGTCGTGATTTATGAAGCAAATGAAGTAAAGATGATTCAATTTACAACTGTAATGTAAAATTATAATTAGACGCGATTTATGTGGCAAAAGAAGAAAACTGCAAAAAACTTTCATGGAACTATATTATGGATAATTTCTATTTAAAATAGCTATTCTGCCCATTTGCATAGTTTTCAATATAAATTTATTTTTCATTTCCACTAACAGTTCCAGAATAAGAATATCTATAATAATCATAGTCTAGTTTATAAAATGGAAGGATCTTTCAACGGTTCTTTTATTAAGAAGAAGGAAACATATAAAACTAGCCTTTCTACCCATTTAAAATTTATATTCATCTCATATGCTGGTGTAATATCTTAATTAATTTATTCAAAGAGATGCTGGTTAATTAAAGCATCTCTTTTGAATAAATTAAATTAAAGAGATTTAAAAGTAAAATGAAAATTACTTTTAATTCAGAATATTAAATTTCAAATATTAACAAATATATTCCATTCCTAGAAACATTTTTTTTCAAGCATAATAGTGTGTTAAATGTAATTTGCAGTGAATTATTAATATGAAGATTGATTGAAATAACCTAACACACATTAAATTCAAAAAATTTCTGAAATAATTTGGCGGATTCACATAATTTCGATGAAATTCTCATAAGATACAGTGGGAGAAGGGAAGAAGAAAAAAAAAAATCACTGCCGATGTTTAATTTTAATTTCGTATCTAATCATCTATTCGAATAATCAAAACATTTCAAATGCGGTATATATTGAATGATCTTGACACTTGTTAAGGGTGACCTAAAATTATCGCGAGATTTAAATTTGCTCTGTTCGTGCAATAAAGTGTAGGCAACCCTATTAAACCCAACTGATAGTAATATAGAGAGTTACAGTTACAACTTGTTTTCATTCTTGGACAATATTAAAAAATTAATACACACACAGTTCGAAAATTTGATGGTTGGTCCCTAGAATCTGAAATTTAAGGGTTTTTTTGAAGTCGAATGTTTATTCCAACAAGCTCACAAGCCCTCGGACATTGAAAGAGGAAATTAAAAGCTACATCAACGAAATTCAGCCACATTTATTCAGAATGGTCAGGGAAGTTTTGACAAAAGAGTGCGTATATGCCAACGTAGCCTTGAAGACCATTTACCGTATGTGTTATTTCATACATACCCCTATACTGTGTATGTACGATTTAATAAAGATACAACAATGCAGTGAATAAATTGTTTTATATTTAATTGAAATCTTGTGTTAGCACCCTGTTCTATCTTGTAACATGCCATTTTTTAACCTTAAACTATTAACTGTCGAATGATTTTTTTAATAGGGTTAGCAGCGCCTTACTACCCGAAAGTTGGCAAATTCAAAACGCGTTAATTTTGAGATTCTCTTTATTAAATATTATTTCACACATCTCTCCTACTGAGCGTCCTTTATTCTAAATAATTGTGTAGCTTCTAGTGAAACAGTTTGGAATGTGGTTAAATCCAGCATAAAGCCTGCCTTGTTGATCCAATCGAGGGTCCTTTATAGATTGTCAGGGAACGCAGATTAATGTTGATGCATTAGACACATGATGTATGCATTTGCATCAAACTACACTCCATCATCATCAGAAGCAATTTCATCCAACCTTGAACAATTGATGGCGCTTAATAAACGCTTATCATGTTCGCCCGACTCCAGAAACTTTAAAATATCGTAGTAAGAATCTGACCTCTGTCCTTTCGTTGGTCAAGTGCCCCTTGGCTATCTTTAAAATTTTTGGAATTATTAATCTTTCAAATCGGAAGATATCGCATTTGCCGGCTAAATCATTTAAATAAAAATTCTGTTATTTTCTTCTTCTTTTGACTTATATCTAGATTGATAGAGGCGAAAAATTTCTTTGATTGATCACATTTAATTCCCGATTTTGAGATGCCATCCTTACAATTAAGTATTTTAATTAACTTGCTCTTTTTAACTACTGCCTCCATCCTGGCATAGGGTTAGCGCGTCTTCCCCGTGATCTGGTCGCCCCAGTTCTTGCATGGTTCTTCTGTGTTCAATCTGTAAAATGTGTGAATGTGCCCCTCCCCCCTAAAAAGGGGTTGTGCAAGCGAATGTGATGAGCGAGAGGCAAAGTCGTACTCTTGGCCCTAGTTGGCGCTACTACAAAACAAGAGACGCTGATTAGGCCTACATCGCTACCTCAGCGAGCTTGTTTATGACAAATGCCATCAGACACAACACAACAACAGCTTTTGACGACCAGCTTGTTCGTATAAGTTATCGACTTTTTGCCGCTGTTGAATTATGAACCTGAGAGCCACTTTTAAAAATTCATCTTATTATTAGATACGATTGAAATAAAAACAAATTTAAATTAACAATGTACTACTAATTTACGTGCATATTAAAACGAGTTTAAACTACGAAACAAAAGCAAAAGTGAAATTCCAATTTCGGATACGTGTCTATAGAGCGCAATTTTTTAAAAAAAATCCCCATTTTAAAATTGGCTGGAATTTGAATCTTATCATAGCATTAAAAATAGTTACTCATATTCTTGACATCCATGTTTTGAATTTATTCAGCATGATTATAGGGAAATATATCGAAAACTGAAATTTCTACTTAGTTTGAAAGAACTGTAGACTTTATCAGCCAATTCTGCAAATTATTCAAAGTAGAGTTATTAAACTTTTATATGTGTGTATTACAATATAAATAAGTCAGATTTCTTAATAGAAACGATATATATATATATATATATATATATATATATATATATATATATATATATATATATTCCAAGCCACTTAACTTTTATTTTCTATTATTGTTTCCTTAATACTCAATAAAAATTTGTTTTCAACAAAAATGTGTATGAATTTTGTAATTCGAATTAAATTCTATTTTTAGGAACTCTTTCACGCACACTTACTGAATTTTCATAAGAATTTTATTTTCAGATTAATTTTAAACTATCTATTAAAAAAGGCTGAAAATCTAAAATCTAAATCTGTTTCTTTTAATGTCCTATCAGAATCGTTATTTTCGAATCTATATAATTTCCGTAAAAATTATTCAAATTAGAGTTATTAAATTTTTTATACGTGTGTATTAAAATAAAAATACGTCAGATTTCTGAAAAGAGACCTTTAAAACAAATTGCATTTTTATAAAAAAGGAAAGGATAAATAATTTTAAAATTATTCAAGTGACTTAATTTTTTTTATTATAGTTTCCTTATTACTGAATATAAATTTATTAAGCATATATATTGTGTATATAAATTTTGTATTATTTTGTGATTTGAATTAAATTCTAATTTTTAGAAACAATTTCATACACACTTGCTGAATTTTCATAATTAGTTTTTCTGAACTGAAATTGACTTTAAACCATCTGTAAAAAACTGGCAATATTAAAACGCATACTCTGTTTTCTTTTAATGGCTAATCGGAATTTTCATCGATTTTATTTTATTTGCTTAAAAATTAAGACACGTGGAGCATTTCAAATAAATTTATAAATCTAATTACAATACAATTTTGAGAAACATCATTATAATATACTCTTTTTTGTTGTTGTTTAAATATTCATTGTCTTGGATGATAAATTTTAAAACGATTGAATATAAATTTTATTTTGGTAGAAAAAAAACAAAATTAAAATTCCACGTTTTCGTTCATTTTTGCATATTTCAAAGTCTATTGTCCCTTTAAAGACTGCCAAAACTTTGTTACAAAATTGGCATATTATATATTATGTGCAATTCTTATATATTTAATTATGTGCTATTACTAATATGCACATTTTTGAATAACTATTAAAAATACAAATGCATCATTATTTTTATTACTGTACCTATGTGTAGTTGTAAGTAATTACATATACACCATGCCGCAAATTTCCAGGCAGAAGTGCAAGTGTTAAAGATGGCCGTAGAATATTGTAAAAGGTTGGCGGACGAACAGAAGTGCTCGATTTTTTCAGATTCTCTGTCAGTTCTACTAGCTATTCAATAATGTTGCAATTGTAATAGGGGCATATGGACGATAAAAGAAAAGATAAAAAGAGTAAAACTAAACAAGAGTAAACTTAACTAAGAGAAACTTACGATTTTATTCCTAATCCTTAAATAAAAATAAGAAGATACCATCCACTGGTAATCCAAATTATATCGGGACATGGATAGATTTCCTGCATATTTCCAAAGATTTGGAAGAATGCAGGAAAATAAATGCATTTGTGGAGGAATCGGTATTGTTTACCACCATTTAAAGGAATGTACAGAAATCTTGAACACAGAAAACATCCGCAAGTTGAAAATAATGATTTGAGTTCAGTACTGATGGTTTCAAGTAATCTTAGGACTCTGAAGGACATGATGTCTAAAATTGTCAGTTTTTTGCCAACTGTTTGAAAGTGTATAGAGGAATAGATGGTCAGTATTTCAACACTTAGGGGAAAATTATCTCGAAGAGCATATCTATTCGACAGATTCGGTCAATGTAAGATTGGACATTGCTACAACCCACAGTCGGCCACAACAAATCCTGTCGATACTGCTACGTTCAGTGGTGGCGGGGTGGTCGGCTGTACAGAAGAAGTAATTACATATAATGAAGTAGCATTAGGATACAAGGAAGATAGATGGCAAGTGTAAGAAGTTGAAAAGTGACTGAGAAAATCTGTTGTACTCAGAACATAATAATTTACAGCTATGTCATACACGAAAACTCGCATTGTTTCTCTTGGCCCCTATTCTATTATCGCTATGTTTTATTCACAATTTCTTTAACAGCAAAATGCGAGTATCTCAGGTGCCGTTAGGAGGATCAAATCTGTACTAAATCTATTCGTCAATAACTATTTAAACTTATGTAATTCATGCTGTCTATTTTTTCTAATGTAAAAAAATTAAATATAAATTTAAGGTGCACGAAAATAATTTCATTCATGTTGTGCATAATTTCATTTAAAAAAATAAATTTCCAAGTAAAAACCCGTCAACATACCATTTAAACTTCACCTGTTGCCTCGAATGGGTCTTAATGTGAAAGAACGAGGAAAACTACCCCAGACCAAAACACAATTTATTTCATTTTACTTTGAAAAGCAGTTTTTTTCCCTTCATCCTCCACTCTCCCCCTTCTCCTACCAAATGAAATCTATTTATCCGGAAATTAGAATCTTGACTTCATGAAATAGCTTTTCAGTTCCAAAACGCCACGAATTGAGCCAGATTATTGTTATGAACCGTAAACTTCTTTCCTGTATATCTAACTCTGACTATACATCTCCCAGACTAAAAGTAGGGAACGTTTTCAATGGAGGCGAGGGAGATAAATCAGAGAAGGGAGGGGAAAGGAAGGGGACGTATTTTTGCATATGGAATTCGTAAAGCCCAGGGAGAAAAAAAACCCGAATCACTGTCATTTCTGGAAAAGGTGGATGAAAAGGGCCAGTGCACTAGCTTGTTTGAAACCAGTTGTCTGCTAGCTGGGAATGATGACAGTAATTACGTTTTCTTAATCATCTCCCTTTGCTCGGGCTTTGGGGGGTCCTCGAACGCCCACTTCTCAGCTCGGCATCACCAAAAAAGTGGAAAAAGGGGGAAAAAAGCAAGAAAAATCTCGAACGAATTTCATGTGTTCCGACTTTGGAATCTTGTTAGCCGCGGCATTGCTGAATATTAGAACTGACTTCCCACTATGATGGAATTCATGGGTGGTTATGTAGGGAGATATTATATCCCGGTTTTTTGTCCTCTCTGGTTATTTATCTTAGTTTTGTAAGGAAGATATTTTCATGCTTGCTGCTGTTTTGTTCTTTGAGGTATTGCTCTTTTTTTAACCCCTCCGATGAAATAAATTTGCAGTTTTTTACTGATAGAATTTCAGTTATTGGAAGACGAATCATGGATTTGATTTGTAATTTTTATTGATATGAAAAATTTATTTTACTAACAATGATCTAATAGAATTTATTAATAGAGTAGAATTTGGATAATTCAAAGCAGAGAGGGCACCAAATAAAATTCATTTGATCCATAGATTTTATTTAAGAATGCCGAGTTTGAAAATGACCAGTCCCAGATGAAATCATTTGGTAAAGTACGTTTTTAATATTAAAAAAGTAATAAATGATACATAATATATCGATAAGTAGCAAGGGATTTAAATAAATAAACAACGAAAATAAATACAACAATAAGTAACGACATTTTAATACAAAAATTGTGAAAAAAAAGTTTCTAAAAAAACTGCAAAAATCATCTTTTGGCTGTATATATATATATATATATATATATATATATATATATATATATATATATATATATATATATATTTATAATATGGGTGTGGGTGTTTAATATTAGTATATAACTAAAGAGAAAATCATGAATACAAACTGTTGATGTTTTTAGTTAACAAAGGTTCTTCAGAAATAAATCAGATAGAATTTTTAGATTTGAAAACATTTTTTATTTGCAGTTAAAACTATTTCAGAAACTAATTAGATGATATTGAATTAATATTCCTTTTCTTAAATTATTAAGGGCTCAATGAAAATTATTATTTAGGATGTATGGTAATATAATAGCGATGCTGAGTTTATTTTTTAAAAATAAATTTTCACTAGTTTCATTTTAATATCTCGTTATTTCCGAGTAAAAAGAATTTTAATAAAATTTGTTTTGTGCATATTGTCAGATGTAATAAAAATTATGGGAGTTTTCGAGAACTGTTAGAAAATATTAGAATTCTCTTTAGTTTAGAGTATAAGAACACTTGCACCCTCCCCCCCCCAAAAAAAAGATAAAGCCCAAGGAAACTTGCTTGATTTTTCAATCGATGGTCAATCCTTCATACTTAATAGCAGGGACTTGTATATAAAATCTTATATCTAAACTGAAAATATACGAGAAATATTATACTGCTCTTCTGGTTATTAGCAGATTTTAATTCCTGATGGATTAAGTACTAGAGATATCAAAGTAATACCTCGTATTAAAACTAGGTGCCAAGTAAGCAGAAAAATTACCTTATTATTTTTAAATGTCAAAAACAAGTTTTTGAAAAATATCACCATTGTGAATCTAAATGCAAAGGTTATTATTAATGCTTATGTCATATTCGTTCCGTCCAAAGCAAACCAATATAAACCTACAACTACCTTTAGTTCAGGTATATCAGTCGAAAATTCTTATTTATCTGAATTAGGTTGACCTCACGAAAAATTTGATTTTTATCCCGAATTACGTAAAAGAATTTAAGCAGCATTACCTGAAAATATATGGTATTCTATAAGGAAAAAGTTTTGCTTTCATTTTAAGAATATATATATATATATATATATATATATATATATATATATATATATATATATATATATATATATAATCTCTTCAATGTAAAATCTCTTTTTAATGTATAAACAAACTTTTATTTTGTCGTACGCACTTTTCTGTTTTAACACAATTATACTTTCACTACAACAAGTAATATTTGAAAATAATAATAATAATGTCAATTCCTACTAAAAGAAAATTTTTATTTTAGTTACTTTTCATTAAATAATTACAATTAATTTACATATTTATATACGTAAGACAGAATAACAATATTAAGCGGCAGAACAGAAAACGAATTTCCTTGCAATTTTCCATTTTCCTTCTCAACACGTAGCTCAGTCTTAAGGTTATGAAGGAGAAATGATCAACAATTGATGGCCAAGATTTTAAAGAGAGAAATTGGAATTGAACTTAAAGCTTAAAATTTCTTCAATGTTATTTTTTAAAGTAAAATCCTTCATTTTAACCACTAGGCCGCAATGCTGACTCTCTCTCGAAAATCATTTGCATAAAATGTGCACTTAAAGCAAACTTTTATCAAAATATTGTTGATTTTCGCAAGAGCTGTGCTCGCCTTCTTCACCTTCACTTGAAACATACTGAAATCCTCACATTTTACCGATTGAGCTACCGCCCGTTGATTTCAATTTTTCATTAAAAACTGCTTACACTCTATTTAAAATATTAAACATGAATTACATTTGATTGGCGAATTAATATTTGAAAAAAACTATTTATTAACGATCCAAAATTATATATATATATATATATATATATATATATATATATATATATATATATATAGCGAGAATATGAACTAACATTAGAAAGTGGAAAAGTCAGCATGTTCAAGACACAATAGGTTAATTGTTTTTTAATAGAAAAATTGAATGTATTAAGAGATAAACCAAAATTTAGAAAAAATTGGAATAAAATAATAAAAGGCCGTTTTTTTTTTTTTTTTTGTTTCCGGGAAAGGTTTTATTTTTTGACACATTTCCTTTTTAATTGTTAACAAATTGCTATTTTTAATAAAAAATAGCATTAGTGAGGCCTCCAATAAGAATGAAATAAGAAATTTCCTGTATTTCTGTATTCCAGTTTTTTTTGGGGGGGGAGAGAGAGGGGATAAGTAAGAGCTATCCAATCGGATAATTATTATTCATTATGGAAAAAGCTTTCTACTTTTGCAATAAATGCACTTACTATCTATTTCAATTTAAATGGAACTCTAAAAACATGTTAATTAAAATATTAATGGTCGCCCAGAGTATATTTTATCATTTTATTTAGCTTTAGGAACAAATTGGATCCCATTCTCAGCTTTTATTTACACATAATCATCGATATTGATGCGAAACAAAAACATAAATAAATGTGAATCAGTTTTAAATTATTTCTTTTCCCTTATTGGAACATCAACTTCATATTCCATTTGAAATTCATAACGAGATTTTCCTAAAAACACAATATTTATCATGCTATAAAACTCGTTCCTTTTATTCAATTTCAGCGAAGAAGAAAAAAAAAGGGGGGGGGGAGAGATTCTTACAGATGGTTAAAATTTTTACCCGAATCCATTATTACGGTGCTTGTGTACTTTTTTAACTTATTTGTTTGTTATCCCTTATTTCTCTGCTCCACAAACTAGCTCCGTGTTATTTTACTGAAATGTTTATTCTTTTTATTCGCAGGGTCACTATGAAGAAGCACCTGTTGGCAACATGGACAGGCTGGCTCTCGGGGTAAGTCATGGTTATTATGACCAAATAATGTACTGTGTGATGTGAACACCCACTGGATATCTTGGATTCTCTTTGTTCAGTTTCAGCTGATTAAAGGGATTGTTCCCACGTGGTTTTGCCTTCTCTTCAGGGGCTCGTTAACTCCCTGCGTCCCTATTTAAGAAGTGAAAGGGTCTATTAGGTGCCTTGAAAACCAACTCAACGCGAGATTTCATAGAAATGAAAGGCATTGGTGGTATGCTTGGAGAAAGTGGGGAAGGGGGGAGTGGAGTTGTTTTTTGAACACAGTTGAGAAATGGCTCTTCCCACGGGCTTACCTACTTACAATAGGTGTTTGTTTTGATAGTGATCTGTCCTCTTTAATCACCTCATCCCAAACTGTGGTTAGTCAGCTTTTAAAATTCTTTTGAATTCTCCAGCTGGAAATCTAGTGAGAAGATCAGGCAGTGCTGGGGTTTTCTTCTTTTTTT
>JAOUZG010048650.1:1703339-1721618 GCA_026289955.1 Argiope argentata | reverse complement strand
ATAATCTACCCTGGATAATTTTGCAAATAAATAATCTACCCTGGATACTCTTGCAAGCAAAATAATCTACGCTGGATACTCTTGAAAATAAATAAAAGAGACTCGAACTGTGAAAATGACAACGCCGTCGTTCAAAATCCAGCCCGAACCGTCAATGGCATGTCCGCTTTGCAGGGAGATGACAATGCGAGATAGAATTTGAAAGGAAGTTCTCCTGCCATTTCAGTAAACCATTGTTCACTGCCCCCCACTGAAGAATTCTTTCCGATTTTCCACCTTCGGAACAAAACGCGCAGGCGCCGTTGTAACGTCTGTATGCTGAATTATGCTTCTTGACTCTTCACTGTGGCCTTTGAAGTATTTCAGCTGACTAAGATGATCAACAAAATGTAAAAGTTTTTAGTTCTCTGCCGTTTTTAGTTAAAGATATTTTATTCTTTTGGTTGATAAGAAGAAAAAATGTGTATGGGTTGTGATTTTTGTTTTTTACTGTTACTGGAATGCTAAAATTTCAGATAACTGCTTTTTTTGGGGGGGATCTACTTTTGTGGTGGTGTTGGTGGGGCTTTTAAATGCTTATAATATCCAAATTTACTAAGCAAATAAAAAAAAGTCCCATTTTAAAAGTTCTAGCTTGCGATTTCCAAAAACATTGTAATACACTGTAATAATTGACTTCCAAGAAGAAGAAACAAGTGAACATTTGAAAAAACTGCTATGTGATTGAATGGTTTTCTACTGTTGAATAGTTTTCAAAAAACATTCAATAGTAGTAGTACAGACGAGAGGTATCGAAGCGTGGCCTAGACCATCGAAAAATATGTAAAGCCTAAAAATTGGAAAAATGTCATCTTTAAAATTATTTTTCATACTATTTTTTCCCCTGATAATAGATCATTATAATACCTTTAGAAATCATTTACCGGTACATTTAATATAGGATTTTTTTCTGGTTCATGAATTCGGACAGGTAAAGTACTAAAATCCCCTCCCACACACACATCTCTAGTTTGACGGTCCTGTTTTTATGTTTATCCAAAAAATTATGCCGGTATTGATCTAAGTTTTTTTTATTCGTATATTCTTTTCTGTATAAGACTACTTAATTCAATTCTAGAAAACATGGCACAAATGTAAAGAAAAATTGAAAATATTGAACCAAATTTACACTTCTTTACAATTTACTTCTTATCTAATTCGCCTTTCTTAAAATACGATGCCCCGTTTTATTGATTTTTTGTAAGCCTATAAATTTTCTTTTACATTTTTTCTTTTGAATTGATAGCCTTTTGTATAAAAACAGTGTCAAGATGTATAGACAGATTTTTACTTATCCTATTTCTTCTTTAAAATTCTTCAGCATATATAAATACTATTTTGAATTTTCCAATAACTTTGGATTCCAGCATAATTGCTGTTATTTATTTTTCAAGACAATTTGAATAGTTTTAGATGCGGCCTTCTGAGACAAACAGCATTTCTACGTTTATGAGCACGCAAACTCGGAAGCATGAGAGCTAGATGTATGGATCTTAACTTCTAATCTTTACACCTAATGCATCAAATTTTTATAACAGAATATCCAGAAGATTAAAAGGAAATTTGATATGCATATTTCAATGTATCACGTTAGAACATCATTTCTTGAACGGCCAAGCACCACGTGCTCGTGCAAGTTAAATTATATTTTTATTCATTTTAATGGTTTCATTGAATCAGTCACTTTAGTATTGCCAACGATCCAAAAAACTTTGTCTCGCATTTAATGTTTAAAAAAATATCACATTTCCTATTTATTTCATGTCGTATAATCACGTGTTAAAATTGACATTTCTCTAGGTTTTATTCGCTGCAATCCTTAACTTATTTTTTTTAATCGGAGTTTTTGTAAATGCGATGGCAACGTGTTATTAAAAGCGGATTTTTTGAGATACTCGTACTGATAATAATTTTTTTTTTATTTTTCACCTCCGAACGCCAAAAACATCATGTTCTGGCATGATAATATTGGGCCAAGTTGGTCAAAGATGCAATCCAACATGCATACGTAAATCTCTTCAATACGAGATGAAGTTTAAAAAATCCCATAAAACATGATTTATGCCCTAAAGTTAAGGATTGAATATCGTTTCTATTTAGACGATACTTTGTCTTACATTTTTCAAGGAATGCAAGAGGATTAAGATACTGAGAGACTCAGAATAAAATAGCCTATGCCTATTCGTTGTTCTTAAGATTAAAAAATTGCTTTTATAGATGATATCGAGATCTCTGAATTCCAAAAACTGTTGTATTTGCATAACTTAAGTATGTATCAATGTTGTGGTTGGGTTTTAAGTGCATTTTTATGCTTGCTTTAAAACGCCTCTTATCGGATAATCCGCTTCAGTTGTGTGATCAGGAAGTCAACCATGTATGGAGGGGGAAAGAAAAAAGTTTAAAAAAATCTTTTGCATGAGATAATGCTTGTTTATCTTGGGGTGTGCGAATCCAGAGAGGCAGCGGAGGACCAAATGATGTATCATTCATCGCTCCGGCCTTCCAAACCTGACATTTGAATTAATTTATACCGACGTTCTGGGATGGAACGACTTAACGTCTGCGGAAAACATGAATTATCATCCCGTTGTGTGCGTGATCCCTCTTTCGAGTCGGATGAATTATTCAGAGGATTCAGAGTCAATGATGTATCTTGTCTTATGGACGTATTTATTGTAATTATATTGTTATGAATACTTGCCCGTGTGTATGTCTACTTGGGAAAAAAATCTGGTCGGTCGTTGTTCTTAATAATTACATTCGCTTTTAGAAGAAAGGAAAAAAATATAGTAATAAATTTAACTTTGCTCTGATGAATGGATGCTATCTATAGACAGATGATACTTGAATGCCCGGCAGTAAAGTAAATTGATTTCTCCAGTCTTTATTGTATTGTTTAAATGCTCTTCAGTCTTAATGGAATTTTCGAATTATATTAGGGATGCATGTTTAGGAACTTAAATTATACAAGCTCAGTTAGTATGAAAACTTATTGAATTTGGGATTTCATTACCTTTCTGAAGTAATCTGCTTTTTATCTAATTTCCTAGGTTATGATTTTCCTTTTTTTACCACATATTTAATGGTTTGGGTAACTAACATTGAAATTAAAAAAGGATATTCACTTAATAATCTTAGATATTTTCTTTCAATTATATAACAAGCGGGAATGGATTTACCAAAACTTTCTCCCATGCTCTCTTATAAAAGTATTATCTTCCACATCTTGCAAAAATTTATAGAACTTGGCTTTGGCAGAGAAAGCCTTGTATGGAATTGGCTTGCAGTATTAACGAAATGTTGATCTTTGTAATGAATTTGGCATTTTTACTCAATCTACCTCGCAATCCTAAGAGATTTTTGGCGATTATTACCTGATATGTGTTTAATAATAGTTGAAAATCGAATTTGTGTTTTTTGCGTTTTCCTTATGGACTAAAATAGAAATTTACACAGAACAATAATTGTAGTCACAAAATCCCTATTTTTGATTTATTTGGTCTACATGTTTCTGAAAGAAGAGATGAACTGTAAATCGCATTTTGGATTTAGCTCAAAATTTAACGTGTATAAATACTAAATCTGAGCACCGAATGTTGCCTATTTATTTTTGTAGTTATCGTATTAACTTATTTTGGAATAACCGACAGACAAATTTTGCTTAAAATTTGATAGAAATGTACAAATTCGGTGTAAGGAGGAAATGTACAAATTTCGTGCATCTAGCTCGTAGTGTTTTAAAATTATCTTTGTTGTTGACGGAAAGATATAATACCGAAAGTATGATTTTTGAACTCAAGGGGGGTCTTAACGTGGAGATTCGACAGAATATTGAGTTCAATTTTTTCCCAGTCATTCTGCTTTCTCTATACTTAGTATGCTTCAAAGTAAAACACACACATGCACACACTTGTCAAAATTTCTCTACAAAAAAAGTTCTTGTTTTTTGCATAGTAATATATAAATTAAAAAATACATGATATATCTTTTCACTCATGTATTGTGATCGTTTGACACCTAGCTGTTTATACTTAATCCTACCTTTAGTTTATTATGTCTAAACTAAGCCTTCTCTAAAATTAGCTGTTTGGATATAATATCCCAAATAATATGGGCACTATGAATCCCTCACAAACATTAGCTTGGTTGTGAAACCAGCCTAAAAATTCGCTGTATCGCCAAACCAATGAAAGCAAATTGGATGCTTCTGGTACAACCCCTTGCTGTCTCCGGTTCTTGTTCGAAAACGTGCGTGTTCCTGATTGGATTACCAAGGGAAAAGGTGACAAATTTAAACCCTCTAACGCACTTAATGGGGGGGCGCAAATTGGGCCCCATTCAGATGGGATGTTTTGGAGGCTGGAATGCGCCCCACGGTGTTGTTATGGGCTGCTTTGAAAGCCATTTGGGGGAAGATCTTATTTCTACGCGCTCGGCCATTCTGCTGCTTGAATGGGAAGAGAGTTGTATGCAAATTAAGTTTCCCCCTGGGAAAAGAAGGGTCATTCCGGACGTTTGAGGGAGTGATACGAATGGGTTTGTAAAAAGGTTGAAAGAAATCTTGTCTACAAGGAAAAGGGTTTTTTTTCTTCCTCCTACAAAAAGAAGTACAGTGTAAACTTCGTGTGTATCATAAATCGAGTTTCTACTGGATTTCAAAGTGGAGCTGGAGAGAATAAAAGTTTGCTGTTGGTTTGTAAATTTTAGAATGGAAAAACTTCGCCCTCCCCCCCTTTTTTTACTTATTGAAACTTTTTAGTGGAATTTCATTTGCAAGTTCCAATATATATATTTTTTATTATTATTATCCCTTTTATTCTCATCATATAAAACGAATTCGATTTTTCCTTTTTGCGATTGTGAAAATGATAATTTAGCCTCTCCCCATTCCCTTTAACGCAATATTAAGCTTCTAAATAAACCAGATGGCCTTTTTCAACACTTGCCAACCAGAATAAGGGCATTTGGAAGGAGAGCCTAGAGCTATTTCCTAAAAAAAATCTATTTTAAAAGGACTTAGCACACATAATACATCATAATAATGAAGTGCAGAGAAAGATAATAGTTTTAGTAGTGGTTAAGTTTTTTCAACACTTATATTATTATTTTTATTAGTTAGAGATTTTCTACAGCAATCAAATTTCATTTAACGAGAACCTCTCATAACGAATGATTCACTTTAAAAAGTGACTCGTTGCACGTTAAGTGACTAAACGACTTATGTTTCACAGAACATGTAGCAAGGATATATATTGAAGTCACAAACTAGATAATCCTTTGTTGAATCTTGTTTGAAGAGTACCTTTATATATTCAAGTTAGGAGTTTTGGACGGATAGCGTTGTCAAACGCGAATAATAGAAGTTTGAGCAAATTCTTCTGAAACTATAATTGATAAAAATGCATTTCTGACTAACATAAGGCTAGACTAACAACCAATCGATGGGCTAGTAGAAGGACATGACTAGAATTACTGAAGAATTTGCAGAGTTCAATTTAATGTCACAATAAAAAGCTACCGAGATTATATGAAAAGGAAATAAGATTCATTGGAACGAAAGCGGCTTCTAATGAAATTAAGAAGGCCCTGAAAGCATGAGAAATTGTTGTAATTTACGTTAACGGGATTGCATTGTACATTGGAAATTGTTGTAATGTACGTTAACGGGATTATATTGTACACGGGAGATAGTTGTAACGTTCGTTAACGGGATTGTATTGTACATGGGAAATTGTTGTAATTTACGTTAAAGGGATTGAATTGTACATGGGAAATTGTTGTATTGGGCGCTGATGGGATTGTATTATACATGGGAAATTGTTGTATTGGACATTGATGGAATTGTATCGTACATGGGAAATTGTTGTATTGGACATTGATGGAATTGTAACATACTTGGGAAATTGTTGTATTGGATATTGTATTGATTACTCTAATATGGCAGCAATTATATCCCTACTAATTCATTTAACGATAATATTACCTCACATTTTTGTTACTTTTTGAAAAGTGGCAAAAAAAATGTCTTTAGTTTCTTGAAAGACAAAAAAAAAAGCATTCATTTTAAATAGTAAATTGCATTATTAAAATTTGAGTTTTTTCGAAATGGGACGCACCGTTTGTACTTGGATTCCAATTGAAAAAAAACTATTTCGTTTGTTGAGTGTTTCATTTTACTGGTTATAAATCCATATTAGAGTTATCAATTATTAGTTAGTATTATATTAGAGTGTCAAGCAAGGTTCTACTGTGGTTCTGTAAATAAAGCATGGTATTAAATAGTTTTCTGAGAGCATGTTATGAATTTACTTTTGTTGGTGAGTGAACAGGCTGAAAGCTCTAGCTACATTAATTGTGTTTACAGCGAATAAAACCAAAAAGGATGATTTCGCTTTTTAAATTTACAAAGAATGATGCAGAAAAAAATGTAAATAATGACAGTAAATTTGGTACTGAAATAATAGAGCCAAAAGTAAGAATAAAATATTCTAATTTAGGTTTTAATAATAGTACTTAATGATGACTGATTATTTGATGTCTTCCTATAAAAATGTTTAAAAAACTTATCTGAATTTAATTGCTTTCCTCGCACTTTTAGAAAATTATATTAATATAGCTATGAAAAAAAGTAGCAAATTTTGTCAACTTTTCATTCTGTAAATTTTTTTGTTGCATTGTTGTACATAACTATAAATAATAAAATCAATTTAAATTATAAATTGAATTTTTAAAAAATTGCTTGTGAACATTGATTATCGAATGTACTTGCCAATAATCTCTAAAAGAAAGAAATATTCTATGCCGTATTGTAAAAGTCGCACCTGAGATGTGTTGCGCGTTTCAAGGAATATAAATGCCCAAACATAATATATATTTATGAAATTGGAATAAGATATTTTGTTTATGCATTTTATTAGAAAATTTTATGCAATTAATTTGTTTGGCATAAATAATCTTTTTATTGACTGAATACTTAGGTAATAAGATTTTAATCTAAAACACATTACATTAGATTTTTTCCCAGAATGTAAAATAAAATATAAATCTTATCAAAGGTAAATTGGACATTTTGCTCTCCTTATATATATATATATATATATATATATATATATATATATATATATATCTTCAAATTTTCAACCGTTAAAAAAATACTTTTCATTCCTCCACTCAGGTTCAAACACATTTTTTTAAACTTGTGGTGGATGACACTCGATGTTAATGCAGTTTTTTCAAATACCAATTCATTAATTAAATGCATTTAATGTTTAATACTTTAAATAGAGTTTTAGCGGTTTGTAATAAAAATTGAAATCAACAGGCAATAGCTCAATCGGTCAAATGCGAGGATTTCAGCATCTTACACGCGAAGGTGAAGAATGAAAGTTCAACTCTTGAGAAAATGAATAATTTTTTGAAAATCTTTGCTTTAAGTATACGTTTTACCCAAATGAACTCCTTGAGAGTCAGTTAGTAGTTATGTCTAAGTGGTTAGAATGAAGAGTTTTACTAAAAAATAAAATAAAATTTAATAAATTTTAAGCTTTCGGTTAAATTTCAATTTCTGTCCTTAAAATCTTTATCATCAATTGTTGGTCACTTGTTCTACCTACGCTTAAGATTGAGCAACTTGTTGAGAAGGAGAATGGGCAATTGCTGAAAAATACATGTTCTGTTTTGCTACTTAATATGGGCAGGGATGGCCTGGTTGGTAGAGCGTTGGACTCGTACTCCTTACGTTACGGTTCGAAGCTCCCCGGCCAAAAGATCTCCTGAGTGTTTGGCGGCTGGCGCTCGTTAAATATGTCCATGGTCGCAGAGTCCTCCATATCGGGTGTAATACCACTGGAGGTACTGGATCAGAGGTGATCGTTCTCTGTTCCAGGTCTAAATTACGAACTGAGATGTATGAATGAATGAATTTGCATGCATGAAATCCGCCCTCTAAGCAGGGCTGTGGCGTGTGTGTAGCTAAATCGTACTCTTGGTCCTTAATGGCGCTACTTGTAAAACAAAGAGACGCATTTCTTAGGCTTAAATCATCTGCTGATCGTATCAGCGGGGTCTTGCCCAAGGCAAGTGCCATTAGTCACAACAACAGCTACTTAATATTATGATTTTATCATGTGCATATACATATGTATATTAAATGTAATTATTCAATAAAAAGTATTTAAAATAAAAACTTCCTTTTTTTTATCAAAGTAGGAATTGACTTAATTTTTAATTATTATTTGTAATTAATAAACTAATATTTTAACAGAAGATGAGGGAGGAATCTATGCTTCCTTAAAATCTATCGCCTCTAAAAATAAAATCGCCTTCTCTTTTCACGCCTCTGCACTTACATTCTCGCCAGACGCTGTCCACCGAATAAACTTCCCTTAGACCTATCCATATGCCGCCGAGATAAGTCGGGTAGGATCAGTTCGAAATCCCAGACTGCCAAGACAAACGATACTCAAAGAACCGAGGATTCGGAAACCGGGCCCGTTCCTCCTTGTTACGATCCCATCAATCTTTCATCCCCCCCCCTCCCCAGATGCAGGGAGACAGCGATACTGTAGCATTAACTAACCGTTGCGGAGCCGTGCGTGCTTTTTTTCTCCTCCCTCCCTCTATCGTTTTTATATGACTTTTACAATACGAGGGTATTTTTCCCAGGCGATAATTTTGCACTTCTCTGACAGAGGGGTGTTTGAGAGTCATTTATTTTACTTATCCTCCCGTGTTGGAAGAAAACAAAAGAGAGGGTGAAACACATCCTGAATCCCTGATATGTTTATCACACGCTGGGAGGGAGGTTGAGGTGTCCCTTGCCTTTATAAATATTGTAATTTCTGTTTGAAGAACACTTATTATAGTTCTGGTAGCCACGAGACTCGAGTCAATAGTCTTTTTTCTGTTAATGGATTTTTTAAGTGTTATAGTTGGTTGATTGATTGGAGTGTTGCTAATGCACTATAGTCACTTGGCACTTAATGAGAAGTTAAATATTCATATTGAAAAATATCATGGAAGTTATATTTGGTTAAATTAAGAAACTTTAAACAGAAGCCTCATAAAAGATGGTTTTAGCTATGGCTGTATCAGCTACCATTCATTTAGCCTCAAATTTGTACCCTTGAAGTGTAATGTAGAGTAAGCCTTGAATCTCAATACAAGTTATCCTATACAGAATTTTGATAATCATATCTAACTGTTTGCAGCCCTTTCCTCAGTTATTCCTTCTAATCTGAAACAAGTAATATAAAAAACAATTTTTTACAATCAATTCCTACTTAGCTTAACAAAAAAAAATATTTTAGTAACTTTTTATTAAATAATTGCAATTAATATAAATACGATAGACTCACAATATTAAGCGGCAAAATAGAAAGCGAATTTCTTGGCAATTTTCCATTCTCCTTTCTATATATATTGCGTTCGAACTGACAACCCAAAAAATGTGAATCCAATTAGAAATTTTTCATCTTTTTAAATATATGTATTGCTTTAATTCGAAAGTACTTCAAAAGGAATCGGAAAAGCCTATTATTTAGCAATATTTAATTTTAAAAACATCTATCATTATGAAAATAAGAATTGTTTGAAATAATCGGCCGACAACATGTTAAGCCCAACCTCATTAGTGTTGAGAAAAAACAAACTGAATTTGCTACTCCGGAGAAATGAAGATTTTTGGCCAAAAAGTTTGCTTTTAATTAATTAATAAAAAATTAACGAATTAATATTTGAAAAAACTGTATTAACATCAAATGTTATCCACTTCAAATTTTAAAAAAATTACATGAACTTCATTGGATGAATAAAAAGTATTTTATTAACGATTGAAATTCTGAACAAGATATATATATGGGGAGAGTGTGAACTAATAGTTGGAATTGAAAAAGGACTGTAGTGACTTGATGATAAAATTTGATCTTCAGGACCGGGAGGTCCATGTTCAAGACACGACTCCATCGAGCAACTATCTTGTAAGTGATTCTATCGCATGTTAAATTCGTCCAGGGTCAGATGTCCTCCCACTGGTGTGATGTGCAAGTTTGGAGAGGGAATGGCAGCTCGGGTGTCGTTCTCGTCGTGTGAATGAGGTTCAAAATTAAAGCCATAATTTTAATATACATGAAATATATTTCAATCAGCTGTATGAGATCCGTTCAAAATAGCCCTATTGTGGCTTTGGAACGAACGTTGATACAACTAAACAAATCTTTTCTAATCTGATGGGGGAGGAGGAAAGCGTGGCATGAGCCTCTGAAAAGCCTTTTCTCTGTATATTGAACCATAAGAATAATTTTATTGCTAATTAACAATTTATTCACCTATTAAATGTGGATGACCATATATTACAAAGACATACCTGTCTGTGGAAACCGTTCTATGTTTCGTGATTAAATTCATATATTTTCGGCTACTAATTTGTGTATTTCCTTTCAAATTCTATTAATTCGAATTCATTCATTTATTTTTTCCCCTTTTTCCGTTCATTTAACATCTAACTGTTAATACTATTCCCCTTTTAATTGGCTTTCAATCTGAATAAAAATACATGGCGTTAAAATAGTATTTTTTTATAAAATACATAAGTTTTCATTTACATTTTTGAATTTATTCTAAGCAATCGATATTCATTTACATTTTTATTTCATTACATTTTTGAATTTTGTTTCTAAGCAATCGGTTCAATATAATATTTAAAAAAATACAGATTTGAACTTGGTATCTGTTATGGGTCAGTCCTTTTACTGCGAGCATAAAAGTCTGGAGATGAAGCGCTGGCTGGGATTTTGTTAATAATCTGAGTGTGATTCAAAATTATGAAATGCATTTAAGAAGATATCGTATTTAAAAACTGGATGTTGATTTGATTAGGTGTGCACAGACAGTTATTCAGGAAGGAATTTAATTTGAAGAAGGCAAATACTTATTGAAATCTGTTGTTCGTAGGCCTTGATGATTGAACTGTTTGTTAAGGAACCAAGTTAATTTTCTCGATTCCTATTTTCGTAACTTTTCCTAGATCTGTGATTCCATTTATCATCACCGGAATAATTTACTTTTCATTGCATCCTTTTAGCTAATGAGGCATCGAGGGGATCTAGATACCAGCATGATCTAGATACAAATTAATAATTTTTAAGTAGTTGGAAAATTAATCAATCTGTAGTTGCTGAAGCAATTAAAATATGAGGCATTTCAATTTTTTATATTAATAAATAGCTATTAGGATTCTCCAATATTTTATGAGGGCACGGTGGTGAGGTCCCGGCTCGTAAGTCGTAAAGTTCCAGCCGAACCATTGAAGAACTGTCATGTAAGGGGGAATCCGTCAGGACCAAACGTCCTCCCGCTGGTGAGATATGGAAAAGGGAGTGCCTACTCGGGTGTCGTGCTCGTCATCTGAATGTGGTTCGAAATTACGAAGTCCGTCCCAAATAGCCCTAATGTTGCTTTACAATGGAACATTAAAATAACTAAACTAAACAATATTTTTGTTGTTGTTTTTTTGTAAAAAATGAATAAAAAAATAATAAATCACTATTATTTAAAATAAATGAATTTATCAGAGAAATACAACTAAAAAAAACCTTAGATGATATAAAAATTAGCCTTTTGTTTAAATCTCATTAAAAAAAGAAAACAATTATTGAAGTTGAGGAAGAAAGATGCGTACAAGAAATTCTTTGTAATAACTTATGATAGTAATATTAATAAAAAATTTATTAGAAAAGAAATTAAATAGAATAGCTCATGAGAACCTTTCTTCTGTTCTACGCATTGCCACAACCAATCTTAAACCCAACATAAAATCAATAACTTCAAATATTCAGTCCTAGCCATCTCATTCATTTTTACTAATTTTGATTATTAATTTTTTTCTCAACATTTAAATTATGTTCTCTGTATAATTATTAAAAAGTTTCTCTCTGTTATTCTATTTCAAGTTAGCCACTTTTTTTTTAGCAAGAATCTTTTAATTATTTTTTGGAGTAAAATATTTTAATCATATCTATAAAGTTTATGTTTTATTCATTTGTTTATTGCATAATGTATGTTTGGATAGAATACTTCTTACGCATTTGTTTTTTCTCATTAATGAATTCTCGTAGTTTTTGAAGTTTTCTAAGCACAATATACTTCGAATAATGATGGCAAAAAGAGAACAAAAAAAATCAAAAGTCGGCAAATATTTAATGAAGAAGAGGATATGATTAATTATACTTTTTAACAATTTCATATAGCAAATTTTACGAATGTTTACACTTTCCTACATACGGCTATTATAGGGAATAAAGTTTTTACCTTGGAGTTAATAAATAAAGATAAAAATTATTTTTTATCTATCACTTCACAAACACAGAAGTTAGTTTTTAAAGAAATTTGTCAAACTGCAATGTCCTGATGTTACGGAGTTCCCCTTGTGACAATGTAGTCACTAATATTTCATGCCATAATTTGAAATAACTATTACAATTTGTTAAGTTTAACAAAATTATAAATATTATTTGGTTTAGTTAAGAAGAAATCATAAAACTAACGTTATGACAGTTGATATTTTTGTTGAATTAATATCAAACTAATAATAAAAATATTTTAATTGACGAAATTTAATGGATTTACATTGTTTGTGTTTTACTATTGAGGAGTTGCTCTCGTGTTCCGTTTTTTTACAACGGAAAGTGGGGTGCTGTAGTTTCTGAGAGTATGGACCCCTGACTTCTGGCTCACACACGTCACAAACCCTTTTTACGAGACGGACTTCATTCATGTATTTCATTCATTAATCCACAGATCATAATTTAGATCTGGACTTGAGAACGATCATCTCTGACCCAGTACCACAGATGGTATTACTCACGACATGGAGGACTTTGTGACAACGAAAGGATTAGCTTCCACCACACACACACACACGGAGAGTCTTCGGCTGGCGAGTTTGAAAGAATGCGAATCCAACGCTCTGCCAACCAGACTATCCCGGTTCAATATTTAAACTTTCACGAAATAATTAATAAAAAAATTAAATACCGTTTAATTTCAACGCCAATTGAGTCAACGCAAAATGCGTGCATTTTCTACGCCAATTGGGATAATGTGCACTTCACCACATATACGATGAGTCTTCGACTAATGGGTTCACAGTCCAAGGGATGTGAATCCGAACTATTGAAGAGTGATTTATTTAATTATTTTGCTTATTTATTTTGAAAAAACTTCCAGATTCTCCCCCCCCTCCGAATTTCTAAGAGCCGTCAAAATGCAAATGTGAAACACAATATGTTTTTGAACAAAGATTGGTAATAATAATGGGAAAAGCTTTCGAATTCTGACTATTGTGAATAGCTATTTCAAAAAATTTGAAAAGTAAATGATAAAATTTTTTTCCCATATTTATTTAGTTACTGATCTGTTTTGTTATTAAATGAATTACTTAAAAACTGTTTCGTTAATAATTTAGTTATTTAAAAAATCTATGCTCCTTCATTTTGTACCCCATGGGAAAATTCAGGATTGCACTTTTATTCTTTGTTGCAACTGACTATTGAAGGAATTATTTGTTAGTTTATATCCGAGGCGTTGAGAGTCAGAGGGAGTCAACTCACAATTTTATAAATTTTGAAATTTAACCATTTTGATAAGAACTGCTATGAAACGCTAAGTAGCTGGAACAATTTTGGTAGATATTGTTTTGAAAAGAAACAAGTTTTCAATTTAAAGGCATGTAGCTCGCTTCTCATCTTGATTGCACTACTATTTGTGGGTCCTGTAATGAAATGTTTGATGGAGCTCTTAGAGTGGAGTCCCCCCCTGGAAGAGGGCTTAATCTCCGGTAGATGATAAAAATGGAGGGGGGTTGAGGTCAGTGTTGTGTGTGATCGTCTTCGAAAAACTGGTCTGACACATCTAAGTAGTTGTCGCAATGAATTTATACCATCTTACTTTTTTTCTGCGATATTTTTTTTCAATTAATTTTGAACCAGTTGATCTCTTGCTATTGAAATCTCTATTAACGCAATCCATTCTATCTCATTTTAGGCTTTTATCTGTGCAAATTTCTATTGCTTTTTGCAAGGAATATTTTTTTCAAGAGTGCACTTAAATGGAAGGCAAATAGCTTAATTTGATCACCTTATAATTAATATAGTATTCTAAAAATAATTTTAGTACCCTGAAAACACTTGTAAAGCTCATGATGATATCCTTTTCGTTATATCTTATCCAATTCGACTTTACAATAGATACTTCTCAAAAGTTTTCTTTGGAGAATAGCCAAAATGCAATAGTAACTGAATCATGGTCCAAGTCTCTGATGCATAAATCAAAATGGATATGAAAGTGGTTTTATGGAAAGGATTTAAACTATAATTAATGAGAGGGTACTTAAATTTCTTTAATTGTTATTAAACTTAAAATAAGCTTTTAGTTGTCAATATTCTTTGGTTGATTTCGCTTCCATAATGCTATTTATTTTTGTTCCAAAAATGAATTCAAGTTTTGTTCAGCAATCTTTGGTTGTCAACACCTTATTTTTTAAAAACAGCCTGGTTGTTGTTTCTAATGGCACTTGCCATGGACAAGCTCGCTGATGCTGACCAATGATTTTAAACCGAATGAGCGTCTCTTGATTGAAGTAACGCCAATTAGGGTCAAAAGTACGACTTAGCTACTCACGCATCACATACGCTTGCACAGCCCCTTTTTACAGGAGGGACGTTCACACACATAATAGATAAATTACAGAATAACAACCATGCCCGAAACAGGACTTGAAGTAGGGACCCTCAGATCTCAGAGAAGTCGCGCTATTCCTATACCAAGATGCTGGTTTAATACAGTCTTCTGCCGCTGAATAAAATACGTTTTAAAGAAAGAATTAGTTTTTTAAAAGTCACTAAGTTCTGAAATTTTGATTGTTAATGTTCTGAACAGTGTTGGAAAAGTTACTTAGATATGTTTTCCAAAGAAACAACTTATAAGACAATAAAAGTAGGAAATTCCAAAAGTTCTCTAAAATACGAGGGGAGCCCCTCCAAGTTCTGATGAACTATAAAAACAAATGGAGGGAACAAAATGAATTCATAAACATATGCTATATATCAGCAGGGCTGCTCTTCAGCATCACTACTGCTATGAGGTTTCAGGCATTTATCCTATCAGAAGACCAAGTTTTTAATACCATATTTAAAGAACTTCGCCGTCGGTGATATGAGATAGGGCCTAAGTTTCTTTAAAAGTACTATTTTTTTTAAAAAAATATTTTAAGGGAAGAGTATGCAGCAGGAATCTAAATATTCATGCTCGAAAGTCGTATTTTTAGCATGATGCGCGGCCAAATGTTTTTTCATTGTGACTTGATCAACTGATTGAACGGGCCTTCCTGTAGCAACAATCTTGAACTCCTGTCTCTTATGGAGGACAAGGTTTAGAGCCGAATAATTTTTTTTATCTCTCCTGACTTGAAGAATTAGCTAGGTTGGCAAGATAATTCCAGACGACTGAGGGGCTTCAAAGAAATGTTAGAATTCTTCTAATATTATTAGCAGCAACTTTTATAAATAATTAGATTTACTTATCGACCGATATGATTAACGCTTAAATCTTCAAAGCGATTATTCCGAAATGCACTTAGTTCAATAAATCATTTCAATGATTTTCGGTTTCGTCTATCTTCAGCCTTTGCCTCCTTTTTTGTCGATTTTATGATGTACCACCAAATATTTTCATTACCACCCAAATTTCTTCATATTCTTAAAGGCTATTCGTCTTTTTACATGTATCTAATAAATTTTCTATTTTTAATTCGTAGCGCAATTAAAAAGAACATTGCTTTCATTTTTATAATACGTTTAATTGCTTATTTTAAATTTCAATTTATGCCCACTAACTTTCACCTTCTCTTATCGAATCAATTCATACTTTAATTAACGAAGCAATTTTTATGTTATATGATTTATGTTTAAACATATACTTGGCGCAGCATGCCCAGATATGGCCCTTGCGCCAAAAAAAAAACCCAAAACAACAATAACAAGCCTCCTTTTATTGAGAACATGGCTTAGAGCCGAGAGATTTTTATTTTTTTTTCTTAATTTAAGAAGTAATTAGAATGACAAAATAATAATGCCGACAAATGAGGAGTTTCAAGAAAATCTTTTGAGCCATTTAATGTTATTAGTGAGAGCATTTAAGGGTCGTAAAAAAACCTGATCCACAGATTTAACAAGTGTTTGAATCTTCATTCCGATTATATCAAATGTAGTCATGACTTTTGGTCATAACTTCATTTTGTTCTTTTGTATTTTTGCTGTCCTTTGGAAACTGATAAAAACAGAAAGAAACGACCCTCGTAGTTAACAATGGGCTAAAATTCTGTGTTTTCTCTTACTCAGGAGACGCAAGTGTTTGCTCTGGAGAAGGATCTGGTGACGATGACGATGATGAGCGCGGTAAGAAGAGACAAAAGAAGAGGGGCATTTTTCCGAAAGTTGCCACTAACATCATGAGAGCTTGGCTTTTTCAGCATCTCACGGTAAGATGTTTTGTTTGCAATTACTCTCTAGAAATCTCTAGAGTTCATTTATTTATTGACTATTTCGTTGTAATTTTTGAGTTTTCTAGGCCTATTTTTAAGAAAGTTGAAATTTAAAATTTATTTTCCTTGTCCATTCATTTTTGTAGACGCTTAAAACTTCGTTCCATTGGACCCTCATTGTAGCACCGCGTGCTCGTGCAAGTTAAATCAAATTTTTATTCATTTTAATTGTTTCATTGAATGAGTCTCTTTTGTATTGCAAACGATCCAAAAAACTTTGTCTCGCATTATTGTTAAAAAAATATCGCGTTTCCTGTTTTTTTCATTTCATATGATCCACTTGCTGAAAAAGACATTTTTCTAGGTTTTATTGGCTGTAGTAATTAACTTATTTTTTTTTAAAATCGGAGCTTTTGTCAATGCATTATTAAAAGCTGATTTTTTAGGATGCTCGTTCAGATAATAAAATTTCCATTCATTGCTCTCTCATTTTTGATGACGCCAAAAAACCTCATCCCCAAAACATGTTCTGACATGATAAAAAATCTAGACCGATAATTTTTAATACATAGATTTAACATTCATAATATAGACACCTACCAAATTTCAAGCCAAATCCATGATGCTATTGACAGTCTGTCAGTCTGCACTCTCAAAAACATACAAATGGGCTAATTCAGAAATGCAATTATTTAAATATATGAAATTATGAAATTCTGTTTGGGGTTTTGTGACTACAAGAGCATTTTTGCGTAAAGTATTTGTTGATGAAGTCGATTGAGAAAAACGTTTCTAAAGTATGAATTTGATTTGGGAATACTATTAACGGCATTCCAGGAATTAATCGCCAAACATCTCGCCAGTGATGACACGTTAGGTTCAATAAAACTGGTAAATTAACAAAAAAAGTTAATATGTTGTTACAATTTTTTTTTCTGTGCCGTGCAATACGTTCTCTGACAAAAAATTTATTAGAATATGTTTCGAAGTTTCGGGAAGACCACTCATTCTGGCTTAAATTTATAAACGAATTTATAAGAACACAATTTGACCAGCCATTTCAGACACAAAATTTATGATGGCCAAGAAAACGAACAAATGCTCATCATTGAGGTAATAATCATTCACAAGTGATAAAATGTGTGTAATAAAACCTAATTAACTGTGCTTATTGTCCAATTTACGAGCACTTCCCAACATGCATGTCCTTATCTGTCTTTGGATCCCCCCCCCAAAAAAAAATATTCTGGTGATACCAGACAGAAATGGGATTTGGGCTGCACAAAAGAAGCCACCTTTGTTTTTGAATCTTTTCTGCCCGAGAAGTGTTTTTCTTCCCCATTCAAACAAAACAATTCATTTACAAAAACGCAATTTAACCAGCCATTTTCTGACACAAAGTTTAATGATGGCCAAAAAACGAACAAATGCTCATTATTGAGGTAATGGTCATTCACAAGTGGTAAAATATGTGCAATAAAACCAAACCAACCTAATTAACTGTGCTCATTGCCCAATTTACGAGCACTTCCCAACATGCATGTCCTTATCTGTCTTTGAATCCCCCAAAAATTCTCTGGTGATACCAGACAGAAATGGGTTTGGTCCGCACAAAAGAAGCCACTTTTGTTGTCGAATTTTCTCTGCCCGAGAAGTGTTTTTCTTCCCTCTTTCAGCCAGAGAAAGCGGACCTCTTGTAACAA
>JAOUZG010048650.1:1690269-1703329 GCA_026289955.1 Argiope argentata | reverse complement strand
GTTTTTCTTCCCTCTTTCAGCCAGAGAAAGCGGACCTCTTGTAACAAGCTCTGCTGCAACCGGACTCTTGACATTTATTATCGCAGATAATTCACTCTCAGGGTGAGAGGCGAGTTCGTATATTTTCCTCGCTGCCGGAGAGCGCGGCCGACATCCGAAACGGGGTATTAGGATGACATATTTATGACTCCTGCGAAAAGTGCTAACGAGAGCTGACCGCTTTGAGTGTCCGATGGCTCTCTTTGTGCCGGCGGAGATAACGGTTTGTAGAAGGCTTTCCGGGCCAGAAAGGTCAGATATAAATCCTCGGCACTGGGATGGGTAATGTGAATACCCCCTAATCATCAGCATCTGGCTTAAGGAAGAAAAAAAAGTAGGGATTAAATGTGACATGCATTTTCTTTTTGGTTAGCCGTTTAAAAGATCTGGTTGGAGATACTAGAAATGGTTGTGTAGCAGGCTGAAGGAATAAATATTTTATTTAAATCTGGTGTACCTTCATAATGGTTTTAAAAAGAATAAAAAAGCAATTTGAAAATGAATTTGAATTCAAATTTGGCTTTCAACTATTCGAAATTATTCAATAAATTATTTTTCTTATTGCCAAGGCGTTAAATCTGGCATTTATCATAGTCTTCTTATATATTGTAAGTAGAATAGGTGGAAACACGAATCTTACTGTAGTTGTTTCATTTTAGGCCTACAGTTTTGCTATTGTGCAATCATTTATCATTGAAAAATGGAATATATTCATTTTTGGAAGAATTAGTTTATTCACAATGATGTTTTGCTCTTTGTAAAGATGAACGTATTCGTACTATGTAATGCTGCACAATTAGACACTATTAAATTTATCTTAAATTGCATATAGCATTTTTTTTCTCGCACATTCTTTCCAATAATGACATGCAATATGGAGAGTAACAAATATTAATGCAATGCAGACTTGTACCAAGAGATATAAAAATATGAATAAGAATGCGTTTTTATATATAAAAAAGAGTGTTTTAAATGGTATAAGAAGTAAAGATTTATAGAACTCCTGCTTCTTAATCTGTTTTGTTATCTGAACCTTCTATCTTTTTAAGTCAGAACTCAGTTTTGTTCTGAAATACAATAACGTCCAACAATCTGGAAATCATGGAGTAAATGTTCACATTTTTAATAATCCAACTTTTTACCCAACTATGAAGAAATATCAACAATACATTTTAATTAGAGTAATCAATATAAGTCCATAACAGTTTCAAAAATTGTAAAAAAAATTATATGCTTTTATTCTTACAAAAATATTATAATGCAGTGATTAATCTTAATATTTACAAAAAAAAAAAACGATGTTAGGAAGAAATTTTTGTCTCAGCTTTTCTCTGCCTTCTGCTTTTTTTTTTTCTTTCATTAATTTTCTATAAAAAAGAGCATAGTAAAATGCATTGACTTAGCTTCTCGATTATTATTATCATTATTACATTTCCCGAGTTATATAATTAGTTTTTTGAAGTGTTAAATTAGAACTTGGTCTTCCCAAACCTACTATTTTGCTATTTCAGAAATTTTGGCGGTTACAACACTTGCTGATATTATTAAGCCTCCGTTTATTAAATTCTCATTTAAATGACGTTACAGTACAATTTTAATTATCCATACCAGTGCTCATATAATGTCAAAATATTTCGTTTATGCGAGACAGTGTATTTAACGCTTCTTTCAGACATCGTTTTCTCAGATTCTGAAATTCGAGCTATATGAACTATGATACTAATATCATAAATTTGGAATTTTTCACGAAGTATGAATCAAAGCATTGATTTAAAAGATGATTTAAAAAAAAAAAACCACCGCTAAGTGGTTGTTCCGTCGGAAATAATTGCAATGAAAACATTCAAGCTTATTTTGTTTGTCAGAACTCTTGTGGAAAAAGAAAAAAAGCATTTGACAAACTGGATTTATTTTATAATGCTATGTTTAATATTCATGAACAATCTGACCACCAGGAGATAGTTCAAAGATCTACCCCCTATTTTCATTAAACTCCAACCTCCATGTACATTCGAATAAATCGTATAAAATTAGGAATTTTTAATTTGTACTCAAGATATGTAATAAATATATGTACCGGCCTAATAATAGAAAATTCATCACTATGAGATTATGAGAATTCCATGAGAAAACTCTAAGGATTTTCTATATTCTTTAATAATAAAGAAAAAAGAGGCATACTATAAAATTTTCCGTTATTTTTTATATTCTTTTTTAAGTGTGGTATCTTCAGAAACATGCAAAGTTGGTGGTCTTCAGTCTTCTGCTTTTAACTGTGATTATTGATCTGATCTGCTAAACACTTATTTGACTTAATCAGATGAAAGTAGTTTGAATACAATAGTTGCAATATAATTATCCAAACAATAATATCATTTAGTATTTTTTTATTTATGCAGTTTGCTTTTATCATTCTTTGTTCTGTATTTCGCAACTTTGTATATTTTTTTGTATTTTCACATCGTCTGCCAAAAGTGGTGAATTAATTTAGAAACATGAATTCCCGATTAAATAATCCCACTTTAGAATCTTCGTTTAAATTCTATTAAATTACAGTTCAAGTGGATAAAAATATTCTTTACAACCTCATGAAAGGGGAAAAAATCGTCCAGGAGCATATTTTCCGTCCCCTTTCCCTGAAATTCCCTGCGGAATCCGGCCTTCCCGCAAAAGTTATGGTAATTCGGTGTCATGTGGTACATTGAGTGGAGGAGAAGTCCCTGGCAGGAACTTCGGAATACGTCAATTACCACCAATCATCTTCCTGACGGGTTCCATAATTTAATTCGTCCCCAGACTGTCTCTTACATGCATCGGACACGCCCACACGCTGTATCTGTGCTGCTCACGTGGGCTGAGACCCAAAGGGGTAGAGGGATGGGGATTATGATGAGGATGGTTCTGCGGGTTTCGGATGAGCCATCAAAAATGGGAAAAATACGATATAAATGGCTGAAAATTGGAAACTTTTAATTAGTTTTGAGGGAGATATCAAGTTATGAAATTATGGTTGGAATTAGTAACTTCTGATAAAATTAACATTACGAGGTGGCACAAATTTGTTTCATTAATTCGGACTATTTTAAAAAGTTGTTAATGTGTCACGGGAAATCTTATGCTGCTCTTGAACTGAAATTAACGACTTTGCTATTAATCCTTTAATATTTCAAATTGCTTGTCAAATCTGTCGTCTTTTAGAAGCTCCATAAATATAGGAACACTCCAAAATTACCTCTCAAAATAAGATACTATGCATTTTATTTCATTGTGAATTATAAAGGATCAAGACCAGTACTTATGATTTAATGTATAAAAATTGAATTTTTTTAATTATAGATTCAAGTATGGTTTAAATTTTATATTTATAGAATTCCCAATAAAATTACTTTTACTTAAGTTCAGTTTAAATTAAAATTCTGTATATTTTTTTAATGGTAACATTTTACTTCTTCAAATTTGACATTAAATTACTTTACATGCATAGTTTATTTAATCTGAAAGCATTCAACCAAAGAAGTGTTTCAATAAGTAATTTGAATCGTAATCGCTATTGGGTATGTGTTTGTCTTCGAGATTATTGCTCCCCCCCCCAATCTTTCTTAACAAATGGAAACTTCAATCTTTTCAATATCTTTGGCTTTCCAGATGATAAATAATACGATGTAAAATATTTACTGAAAATAAACAAGTGCTTCTTTTAGCCAGCTGTTCATTTCTCAAGTGACGTAGCGAAGGTTAGTGACATTTGGAGCATAATATTTATTTCGCCCCTCATCTAATTTATCTTTTAAAGCTTGTATAACCACACTAATGTTTTATTTTTATAGCGCCCCCAAGGCTTGACTAGGGCAGGGGTAACCGGGGCAGCTGCCCCGGGCCCCCACATAAGTAGCCCCCCTCAAATCGAATATAAATTTTATTTTACGTTTTCTTTTTTAATGAATGTTCTTCATTACTAAAGTAGTCAAGCAGAGGGGGCCCCCAAAAAGTCTTTGCTCTGGGCGCCCCTTAAGGCTGGCGTTGAGGCATTTCCCTATCTCTTGTATCTATGAACTGCATGATTGTTTCAACCCGGTTTGAACTAGTTAATGACTCAAATTAATCAAGACAAATAATGACTTAATATAATAATGTCCTCTCATGATAACTTGAAATTTTGCGATCGTAGATTTCACTTTCTTATTTAAGCTTTTTTTTTTTTTTTTTTAAGTTTTCTTTCTTTCTAAAACATTTAAACATGGAGATTCGTCAAAATTTAGGTGTCCGACATTTTGTCAATAATTCTTAAAGTACATAAATTTTCTTGTCTGAAAGCTTAACCCCCCTCCCCCCAAAAGACATTTTTTAATTGTTTTTATTATTTGTTTTAAATTTCGTGAATATTTTTTTCGAAAATGAAACTTTGTAATTTGTGTTATCATTACTTTGTATAAGAAAATTAATGATCATCTAACTAGTGCAATAATATCATTTTACATATATTTCATATTGCCATTTCGATCAAAATATATGACATGTAGGCCTTACCAAAAATCCAAGTTAATTTGTAGACTTATAGTAAAACGCCAGTTCTGACAGGTAATGTTTTGTTTATAAGTGTATTATTACTACTCCATGCATTCTGTGACTGATTTCTAATATTCCATCACTGTTCTTTTAGCCGCATCTGGTTTTATATCTCGAAAACCGGGAAAAAATCAATTCTCCCATCCTCTCCTTTGCACAACCGACTCATTATGCAGCAGTTAACGTACTTTGCATTTATGACACGTGAAATGCTGCCAAGCATGTAATAGTCTTCGAGGCTTCTTTGCATTTGGCGGTGGGACGCCAATAAATTCTACAGGACAGAGCATCTTTCAGGCTGGTTGGCTGCATCCGTCTTCAACTCAATTCAACTGAAGCGCGGCGAATCAGTCCACTCGGCGAGCTTCTTCGCATGTAAAATTCAAATAAAGTTCGAGTTGGCATGAAATTTATGCACAAGTTCCAACTGGTTACCAGCGCCAAAGAGGCAGGGGGGACGATTTCCCGCAGAGTTTCGTTCTTTAGCCTCAAAAGGGTTCCAAGGAGGGAGTGCATACATTTTCAAGTAGGTTGCCTTTCGAACACACGCCTCTAATAAAATTACCATCAGTGAAGGGGGAAAAAGTTTTATTTAACGAGGGATGATGTTTCGACAAATTAGATTTAGAATCCCGGGATTCGGACTGTGTTTTAAGTAAGCGAGCATTAGGCGCGGCATTTGGGCATTTATTCTAGTTACCTGCTGTTTGGTGACTGGAGAAAACTTATTATTGTAATTACTGTGATACAAATTGCTGCGCTTCGGATAAAAAGAAAGCATAAATTTTATCATCCGTCTTTTACATAAAGAATTAATTAGTTTAAATTTGCTTGGCAATGGTTTTAAGTGTTGCCATTGTGGTTTGATTAATAAACACGTAACACGTGAAAATATCATTGAAAGATGGCTGTCAACTTAATCTTCAAATTTCTAACGAGTTTTTTTTTTTTTTTTTACTATTATTATCCTGTGAAAACATGATGTTGTTTTGGTTAGGAGGTTTTAGTGTCCCCGAAATTTACATGCAATTTTTTTTACCTACTTTTACCACTATTGCATTGATATTATGTATGCTTCTTTGACAACAGATGCGTTTTTAAAAGGTTGACGAAGAACTGTGACATCATAGCTGTTATTCATCTCAAAATCCGTCAAGCTCCAAAACTTTGTTTGCCAGCTATAAAAATTGAAAATGAAAGTTTAAAAAGATTATTCATAATATAAAAGAGAGAGAGAGAGAAAGAGGGACGGAGACCCATAAAAAAGTCACGTAATTGTTTCCAACCGGTTGAAACTGGTTAATGTCTTAAATTAACTAAGACAAATAATGACTTAAAAATAATAATGTTCTCACATGGTAAGTTGAAATTTACGATCAAGGATTTCCTTATTTTTTTTAATTATTATTTTTATTATTTTGTTGAACGCACTGGATTTAAAACAAAAGCAAAAAAAAAAAAAAAAAAGAAAGAAAGAAAGAAAGAAAGAAAGAAGGAAGGAAGGAAAAAGAAAGAAGAAGAAGAAAGAAATTAGTTATTAGTTTTTTGTGATTGCTAACATTTAAAATATGAAGTTTTTTATGATATTATAAATTCTATTTTGCAAACGTTTGTATTCCAAGTTGAATATTATAAATTTTTATATTATTTTTCAAAATGTCAAACAATGTCGTCTATTTATCTTTTAACCTGAAGCTTGATGTTGTGATAAAATAATTAAGGAAATTTATATTAATCTATTTGTAAGGAAATTTATATTAATCTATTTGTAAAATTCTTTGACCAAATAGAGCTATAAATCCTTTACCAATAGCGCTTTTTGTTGTCACCAAATGGAGCTTTATTTTTTAATACAATAAAATTAGGCATTTACTTTATACATGCTATACAAGTACGATTCTTAATAATTTAGATTGTCGATAAAATAACATTTTGAGATGCACTATAGTGATCGCATGTATTATTAGACGCATACTGCAGGTTGAGGAAACTTACAGTTCTGATTTTTTAAAGGGAGAAGGAATATATATGTTTCTTGGATAAATTTGCTCAAGATGAACAATCAACGGATTTTCATATAAGCGTGTTATATTTAAATAAAAGGATAAACCATAGCATCTCTCACCATTTGTATCTGAACCTTCTTTCGGTGGAGAAGCTCACCATTTCTATCTATTCTTCTTTTGATTTCTTAATCAAACTGTACTGTCAGAATTTTTTTTAAAGCTACTAACTCAAATTTTAAGGTATCATGTGAGAACATTAGTATATTTTAAATCATTGTTTGTCTTAATTAATTTGAGGCAATAAGAAGTCTAAACCGATCTGTTGAAACGATCACGAGACTTCTATCGGTCTCTATCCCTCTTATATATATAAAATTTCTATTTTTTTCATTTTTCATTTTTCTAGCTGACAACCAAAGCTCGATCGATTTTGAGATAAAATATCTATGATGCCATAATTCTTCGTCAGCCTTTTAAAAATGCGTCTGCTGCCAAAAATGCATACAAAATAACATTATAATAATGGTATAAGCAGGTAAAAAATTCTTTAACCGATCCTTTTCGGCGGCTAATAGTCTTTATATTTTGCTCGTTAATTTCTGAGACACCAAAACCTTCTAATCAAAACATGATTTTCTCGCATGATAAATAAAAAATACTGTTATTATCCTTTATAAAGTTTAATGGCAAAATAAATAAATGAAATATGTAGCCAGTAGGTTGAATAAGACTTAAAAATCTGATGAAAGATTTCACGATTTGAATCGTAAGGAAGTGTACTGTAACTAAATCAGCGATAGAATGATTACAGGTTTAAGTTGAAGCTATTATGAAAATGGACACATACTATTCAGTCATTCAAATATAAAAACATATTTTATTAAACTTGGAAATTTTATTTTAAGAAAAGTTATACAATTTCAAAAGTTAGTCTTTTTAAAGATGCAACTACATAATGATGACAGACATTGTAAGTAGCATTACTAACATAGACAAATTCTGTTTGGGTTAAAATGAACTAATTGTACGCGTGTTTGTTGTCTTCGATGAAAACCACAGCATCTGGTTGTTTACTGCGTCTTTTAATAAGATCCTTTATTTTTACAAAGAATATCATCAAAATTGACAATGACTTGGGCCATCCGATGTGGCAGTTATACTTTCTGTTGCAAAAATGTAGCGATTCTATGATAGAACTGGACTTTGCCGAATAGCATTTTTCGTTTTGTAATATCGGTAGTTGCACAGTTTCAGTGCTAACTGCTGAGGTCACCTGATACAGTCCTTGAAATATTTGGTAATGGCAATTTATCCAGCGACGATTTTTTAGACTTTTTATCTCATTTAATAAATCGAAACAGCATGTCGCTATTCATCGATTTTTTTTCCTTCTATAGTTTTCTAGAAATCTCAGAACATCTCAATCTGTGTAGCAATTTAGGTCAATATACGTAGCAAGGCCATCTGTTGAGAAAATACAGACCACTTTGCTAATTTCTTTGGGTTTTCACGTCCAATCTTTTTTTTTCCAACAGTCTATACTTCTAAGTGAAGTAATTAACACGTGGCTTCACTTTGGGGTAGGGAGATATTAACACACCTGCTCTGTAATCTGAAGACAGCAAAGCATTAGAAAGACAGCAACGTATTCCTAGTCCATCAACTTTGATTTCAAGGACGTTGCACCTAGAATGTTCTATCATTGAATTTATTATACAATGTTCTGCTGTTTATCTATATCCACGATTGATATAAAAATGGAGTCTGATCTGCATTGCAAATGCATGATTAGTACATTTCTAGGAAATTCTTTTATACGTAATTTATTGGAAAAGACGCGTGGGTTTTTTAAGTAATTTTTGAAATTGGAAGATTCTAGTAGCATTTAGTTACTAGACTCTTTTAGTAGGAGTTTTTAGAATAAAACACCTGTTTCATATTAAACTACTTCGAAAAATTGTGGAACAATAAAAACATTTATAGTCCTCGTTTTTATAAAATTATTATTATTATTATTTGCTATAAAGCAAACCGACAAAGATATATATATATATATATATATATATATATATATATAATATAAACTTCAATTTTGAATAAATTTAATTCCCATAGTTTTGTCTTAATTTAGCTCATAGTAACTTCCTTCTAAAATGTCATCTCCTGATCCATTCCACTATTCCTATTTAATAAATAAAACAAGTATTCTAAAGATAATACGTAATTGAATCCACGTGCCCAGTGGATGGATAAATAAATCACTGGTGTAAATATTCTTTTAGAGGATTCCTTCGATGAGTAATAAATCCCTAACATAAAATAGATACTTACAAATAATCCTGTTTCTCTTATCAAGGTCAAATATATTAGAATTGATGTAAAAAATCTACACGTGTGTGATTTATGAGATTATCATAGTATATTAGACTGGAGATAGATGTTTTCCTACCTTCTTTCCCCATATAAACCTACGACTGTTGTGTGCGGCGCTGCGTACTTCTAGACCTGGAATAAAACGAAATTAAAAAGACAATCTGTGTTTATTTGATGAATTTTGGTCACGACTGCTTTCCAATCTCAGCCGTTCTTTGCGATTGAAAATATCATATTTATGCTTGAAATATATTTTATGATCAGAAGTGTACGCGTATGTTATAAAATTGCCTAATTCAAAGATACTTTATTAAAAAGACGAATTAGAGGAAGTACTTGTTAAATAGCGTTTTTTATTAAAATAACAGCATTTAACGAAGCCTTATGAAATATTTTAACCAGTTAACTACAGAACTTATTTTTCAAAATTCCTCAATTTCTTCTCTCTTTTAAAGGGACCGCGAAGACCTGGTGATAAGGTCTTAGTTTCGGAACCGGAGGTTTTTAAGTTCGAGGCCCGATTCCACTGAAAAACCATCGTGTGAAGTCTATTCCTACGACCTGTCAAATCTTCAAGCGAGCTACGCGTTCTCCCGCTTTACCTCTCTTGTGGTTTCTTGGGGTCCTTTGATGCCTATGGATTCATTCGAAGTTTCCCGCATATTGTTGGTGCAGAGTTCAGGCATCAAAGGACCCCAAGAAACCACAAGAGAGGTAAAACGGGAGAACGCGTGGCTGGCCTGAAGATTCATATGTCATTGGAGCTAAACTTTAAGTGGTTCTAATGCACATTAAATCCGTCAGGGCTAAAGCTCCTGCTGTTGTGGTGTGCAAAAGGGAGTGGCAGTTCAGGTGCTGTCCTCGTTTTCTGACCGCAGTTTAAAATTAAGAGGTTTGTCCCAAAATAGCCCTAATATTGCTGTAAAAAGGGACATTAATAAACTCTTCCTCATTTAAAGACAATCGATGACTTATATACACATCGAACTTAAAATAAATAGTTCCATAGTAAATTTTTATTTAAAAAAAGGCGTAATAAAGGGAATAGGATTTCTTTTTTACGAGACAAAAAGTTACACATCGATTGCGCCAAAATGAAGATTTAGACCGACGTGTACACACGTCGAACGCATTTAACTGGTTAAATCAATATTCTTAATGCTGTGTTACTCGCTTCGGCTTTTTGCCGAAATGAAGGAAATCCATGGCTTCCATTTATTGTAAAAATTTATTTGCAAAAACTCAACAATTTAATTTTAGAAAAGAAGTATTTGTTTATTATAATTAAGATAATTCATAATTTTTTTTATCGAGATTCTTAAGGAAATCTTTTAAACCACGACGATTTGAGTGATTTTATTTGTTTGATTATTGTTGAAGAATTGGGCATAGCGAGACGCCACTCCATTTTTTTTTTTTTTTGCCGTTCCCTCTAATTATTGATAGTTTTAATTTTTAAACCAACGTGAGTGGTCTCCTCAAAACTTTCTTGCATACTCTCCAATAATGCCAGAGAATACCTTGCATGCATATTAGTTCATAATATTTAAGAAACAAATTTTGAAGAGAATTCAGCATTTTTATCGAATCTATCGTGTTAATCTTGGCATTATTTGGCGAATAATCCGCGGACACGAGTTAACAGTATCCTAACATCGAATTTGTGTTTTAAACACATTTTTTCGGCCGATTGTAAAAGAAAGGCCAAAAATTACACCATTAATTACAAAATTTCATAGTTAATTTAATATTTTTAAATCATTGTCTTTTTTTCTGTCGTATTTACTAATTTCTGAAAATTCAAACAGTCAAGGCAATCAACCAATAATTAATTGTATTTTGCTCAAAACTTGACCGGTATGTATATTATATTTAATCTATACAATTAATATGAGAAAGTAAAAACGTCTCGTAACAAATTAAAATGTTGCATAATAAATTCTGAAATGTCTGACTTTAATGCAGGAAACAGACAAAACATTAAAATAAATTGTAGGTCCAATTAAGATAATTAGCTCAAACTGGTTTTATTCCATTCCTAATATTAGTTCGCATTTTCCCTATATATATTTATATATCTTATTATCATGTCAGAACAAGATGTTGTTTTAAGAATGAGGTTTGTGACGTCAACAAAAAAATATAAATAGAAATTTTATTATTTGCTCGAGTGTCTCAAAAAATCAGCTTTTAATAACGCGTTGCCATCGAATTTATAAAAGCTCTGATTTTTAAAAAAGTTAATGACTACAGCAAATAAAACGTAGAAAAATGTCATTTTGAGTACGTGATTATATGAAATGAAATAAATAGGAAATGGGATATTTTTTTAAACAGGAAATGCGAGACAAAGTTTTTGGTATCGTTAATACTAAAGTGACTCATTCAATGAAACAATTAAAATTAATAAAAAATGTAATTTAATTAGCAGGAGCACATGGTGCTTGACCGTTCAAGAAATGATGCCCTGACATGATACATTGAAATGTGCATAGCAGATTTCATTTCAATCTTTTATTGCTGTTTTCAATGGTCACTTTTATTCATCCACTCAAGTTCAAATACATCTTTTTAAAACTTGTAGAGGATGACACTCGATGTTAATACAGTTTTTTCAAATATTAACTCATTAATTCAATTTAATTAATTTTTAATACTTTAAATAGAGTTTCAGCAGATTGCAATAAAAATCGAAATCAACAGGCTACAGCTCGATTGGTAAAATACGAGGATTTCAGTATTTTTCACTTGAAGGTGAAAAATGTGAGTTCAATTTTTGCTAAAATCAATAAAATGCCGATTTATATTAATTCTAACTATTTAATAAAAAGTAACTAAAATAAATTGTTTCGTTGTTGACCTAAGTAGGAATTGACTTTAAAAATTTTTTTTGCATGTTTACTAATAAATGATACACATATATGAAAAAGGCAACTCTGAAATAAGAATTACAGTTTTTAGTTTTTGAAAAATTAAGCCTGATAGTCGCGTACCGGACTCTCGGTAGTGTACTGTAATTCAAAGAAAAGCTGTGATTTCGTTACAGGGTGTTCCATCTCCCCCCCGCACGCACCCTTCCGTGCCAGGTGTTCCATATTTGATATCGCAATATAATAACTTTTTGTGTGACTGATTATTATGAGACTCATTGAAGCAGACAAATGTCCCGGCAGTTATTTTCGGCAGCAAATTTCAACGAGGCCTTTGGGTGAACTAAACGCAACAAGGATATTTCTGGATGTCCGAACGGCCTGAACGATGACAAATAGGTTTTGCTCTACATCCTCCAGCTTCTTCTTTGAGCTGCCCCCCCACCGCTTCTCCGGATAGCAGGGAGGGAGCTGCCGACTCTGCGGGGGAGTTCGGCCCTGATTTATGGACAGGCCTGAATAACTGGCCCCTGAGGGTTGGTGAATGTTATTAATTGCCTCTGCCTGCCGTGCCCATTCACCTTGCCGGTGGTTTTGTAAGGGATGTCTCCTGCACCTGTTTTTATTTTTAAAAGCGAGGGAAAGGCACGTGACCGATAAGCACGATACATGCCCCAGGGGGGAAATGCTGGGGAAAAAAAGTTGAAACTTCCCTTTCAACGGCTTTGATCGTAGCGCTTTTTATACAGGAATCTTTCCCTTCTGCCTTCATTCTCTCCTGCTCAAGCAAATTTTTGTGAATTTAAAGAAGCTTTCTTAGTGATGTTCACTTATTTTTTTTAAACATTAAAAGGTAAAAAGTTGGCTTTAAAAAAAAGCAAATATTTTAATTGTATCATATTGGCTTTTATCTCTTTTATGTATCGTTTATTTAGATTTTGTAATCTCTCTCTCTCTCTCTCTCTGTGTGTGTGTGTGTGTGTGTGTAAAAAGAAATCAAATGTGTCTTTAAGAAATATAATTTAAAATAAATTTTAAAACAAACAAATATTTAGAGAGCGCTAATGCTGCTTCTACTAAAACACCTTTAAACTTAATCAAATTAGTAAAAATATTAAGTTAATAAAAGCTTTTATTAAGTTTATATATATATATATATATATATATATATATATATATATATATATATATATATATATATATATA
>JAOUZG010048650.1:1678382-1690259 GCA_026289955.1 Argiope argentata | reverse complement strand
ATATATATATATATATATATATATATATATATATATATATATATATAATATGTGTGTGGATAGCAGAATTTATGGATTGTATTAGAATTCGTTTTTTATAAAGTTGGACAATAGAGATTTTCCTGCAAAAATATATAGCAATAAGAGATAGAAGTTTATATATATATATATATAAATTTATAAATTTCTAATGTTTGAGAAAAGAGAAAACTTTAAAATTTTTAATTTCGATTTAGAGTGGTATAATTTGTACAGAGAAAAAATGGTAAGAGATGTGTCAGAAGCCCCAAGACGCACATTTCAATTATATATACATAGTTCTAAGAGTTGCTTCATTTCCACTCATATGCACATACACTGCGAATAATTTTCATGTTATGAAACGAATGCAAAATATTAAAAAAAAAATGGGGAATCTTTTTTTGAATTGAGAAAATACGAAATCAGGCTGGTAAAAATTTTGAACTAAGTAGAAGACGTCTATTTTCAAGGTAATTAGATTCGAAAGTTGGCAGCTGATTACCATAATGATTGATGTCAGTGAAATATTGAACTTGCATTGTAATTACCTGAAATTCGATCTCCGTAATAGAGATCCATGAAAAAAATCTCTTGCTCAGAAGGTTGGCACTAGAAAAAAAAATGCCAATCGTAAGCTTGGCGAGAGCTCTCGGTTCATTTTTAAATAGAGCTGTAGATTTAGGAGCAATAAACTGGCAAAAGAATTGTAGCTTTATATAGTATATAAAAAAAAGGCCTAAAAGGAAGACCTTGAATAGTCAGATGTATGGTATGCAAATTTTATGTAGCCATTGAATTAATTTATTTCGTTGTATATTTTTCATTGTTGACTGCAAAATTCAAAACCTATTAAAGGGTGACTCAAAATTAACGCAAGATTTGATTTTGTCATCATTTATACATTGTCTCCAACCCTATTAAAAATTGATAACTGATCGTTTAATTTTAGCAAAAATGAAGTATTACAAGATAGAGCAAAATGTTAAAGCAAGATTTGAATTAAGTAAAACTGTTATTAACAACTGTTAAGCAATACGAATATCCTCTTCAGTTCATTTTGCATCCAATGAATTATTTTCTTAGAAACCGAATAAAATATGCCACCAACACATCGCTGGTTTTTTTAAAAAGGGAAATCTGGTAAACCATCTGATCGTACACCGGTGGTTAAAAACCAGCAAACTACCAAAGAAATTCAATATTTTATCCAATCGTATTTCACGAAAAATAAACGAGATTCAACCAATTATTGCCTTTTTACTTGTCGATGATTTCTATCTGAATCATTTGTCTTTTCTTTCTTCTAAGTAACAAATCATTCATTTTACGAATATCCTCTTCTGTTCATTGCGCATTCAATTGACTGGTTTTTTTTTTAGAAACAGAAATTTTTACAGCCAACTCAATTTATTTTTATTGATGTTCGAAATAAAATATACCGCCAACGCATCATTGGATCTGAGAAAGCTACTCTGGTAAACCATGGCATCTGATCTTACACCGGCGATTAAAAACCCACCACAACAACAAAAAATGAAATGAAATAAAACCCCACATGAATGAATGGGATCATATTCCGAAATACCACTTTTACTGAAATCTACGGGCCTCATCCTTCATTTCTCAACGAGGGAACAATGGGATACTAGATCGTCTTTTTTCCTCTCTCTCTCTCTCTCTCTCTCTTTCTGGGTTTGATTTTTTTTTTCTGAAGGGGGTGGGGTGGGCGAGGGTTACGAGGATGGGGTGAGGCTTGAAAGGTCTTCCATTCCTCCCCTGTTGTGAATAAAATTCCGGCAGTGTCAGAAGATATAAATGGCAGCTTTAAGTCAGCTCGTAATGGATGATTATTGCTATTGTGCCCGACGTTCTGGGGATGGTAAATGAGATTAAATACCCACCCGTTCGGATTTGATGTTATGAAATAAAAATTGTTTTATGGCCTGGAATTCGATCGTTATTGATTTTTCTGCAATTTCTTGTTTGACTTTTTTTTATTTTATTGAAGTATCCCGCAGGTTTTGTTGTCATTAAAAGAGGTGGTAGGGGAGGAAAATCATTCAAGTTTTTTATTTGGACGATGAATTGGTTGGATTCTATAGAATCTCGGTGGCCTGGTGGTGAGGTCTCGGTACATGCCTTAGGGTTTCGGATTCGAGACCTGATTCCCCCGAAGAACTGTCGAGTAAGCGGGGCTGTTAAGCCTAGTTCCAACGACCTGCCAAATCTTCAGACAGGCCATACGTTCCCCCATTTTACACTTCTTGAGGTTTCTTGGGTTCCTTTGATGTCTGGTCATTTTACCGACAATTTTCAGGAAAACATCGAATGCACCCACAGGCATCATCAAAGGACCCCAAGGAAGCGTAAGAGGGGTAAAATGGGTGAATATATGGCCCACCTGAAGATTCGATTTGTCGTTGGATTTAGGCTTTACTTGTTAAATTCGTCAGGGCCAAACGCTCTCTCGCTTGTGCATGTAGAGAGGAGGGGGAGGGATGCCAGCTCAGGTGTCGTTCTTCCTCATCTGCCCACGATTCAAAATTACGAGGTCCATCCCTAAATAAAGCCCTGTGTTGCTTTGCAATGGGACGTTAATGAAACTTAACTAAACTTGACGGATTCGATTGATTTAAACTGTTTTGTACTTTTAATTATTGAAATATTTCATATGAATCGTATGTAAGGTTCAAATATATTTATTAATTTAATCGGTTTGTTTTAAAATTTGTACCCTAACAAGTAATTATTTGATATTTTATCAATAGTTAAAACTTTAACCTTTTTTCGTAATTGAACCACCTATGCCTTTTTCCTTTAATTAATAGTTCATTTTGTTGTGTCTCCATCTGCTTTACTGATTTAATAAAGATATGCGTATGAGGGGGGGGGGGGTGAGAGATAAAAAAAAATCACATGTGAGTGATTTTTTTTCTAAAATTTTTAACATAATCCTATTTAAAAATTAGAAAGAAATTAAGAGATAGAATATAGAATATCACGATAGTTACTTTTTTTCCCACCATAATGTCATGGTATTAGATTCTATCAGAAAAGTTCATATGCTTGCTAAATGCATTCATGTGATTTAATAAAACAACAGGAATTTAATATCTGTCAAAAGTTGCTTTAAAATATTTTAAGAGAATCATGAATATCAAATTAAGCATATGAGATTTGATTGATATAAAATACAACCAATATTCTTGGCGAATCATTTGATCGTCGAAGGTAGATAATAACAAAGGAAAAATGATCAAATAGTCCTTAATTTGATAAGTTTCTCGGCTGTAGTTTTTATTTATTTGCTTCTCATATATTTTAACAGACTCCAGCAACCTTTTTGCTCAAAACTACAGGTTTTTATGTGCTAAAATTTTATTAAACTCTGATGGATTTTATAGTATAAATAATTTATTGATTGATTCCAAATTAAACTCTTTATTTATTTATTTTTTGTTAAGAAATTATTTGCTTATTTCAATATTAATGATTTCAATATGCTATTTGGAAAATGTACATTATTTTTAGAATTTCAATATAATCGAATGATGCTTATCTAGTAAAATTAATTTAAATCCTTATAGCAAAGTCGTAAATAATTTTTCAAAACTAAATCTGTGTAGATTTAATTAACTTTTATTAATTATTTAACGTTATATTGTTATTTGAAATTTATATTTTTCCAGCATCCTTATCCTTCAGAAGATCAAAAGAAACAACTAGCTCAAGATACGGGTCTTACAATCCTTCAAGTCAACAACTGGTAAGTTCTATTTTTTTCTCCAAATATATTAGACCATTTATCAATTGCTTTAATTATTCAATCTCTCATTCAGATAGCACTTTTCTAAATTTTAAATATGAGAAAGTATAATCTCACAAACATATGAGCATTCATCTTAAACGTTCAAATCAGTTTTATTGTCCAAATCAGTTCTGAAGGGATATTTTAATTCTCCCCCAAAATCTTAATATGACTTTTTAAATTTTTTTTGCTAAATAAATTTTGTTTACTTAGTCACGTTTGCTGCTTTTAATAAATATAAATGGTTTAATAAAACAAAAGAAATAATCAAAAAGATTTAAGTTTAATTTGCACACTGTTTTAAAAATTAAATCAAGGAACTTGAAACATATAACCTGTTAGCAACTTGATGAATGTTCATATATTACATAATATAATCAGTGGCAATGCTCAGTTTGTTTACTTCTGTTGATAAGAAATGTTTTCATCAAATTTTTTATTTAAAGTAAAATAAAATGGGCACTTTCTTATTACTCTAAAAGTTTAATAATTATTATTTTTATTTAAATTTTACTTCTTTGTATTATTTGTGATTAAATTTTTACTAAATTTTTATTTAGTTGCTTTTGATGTTTTTAATTAGAGTTAGCTATATTAACGTGTCGTTTTTAAAGCAATGAACGAACCTGATAAATTTTAGCAGCAGTCAGATGGCATTTAATTTAGAAATATAAAAGTAATTTAAATGATGTTTTTCAATTTGCACGACCTCCTTTTAAAAATTAAACCGAAGAACCTGAAACATATAATGCGCCAGTAACATAAGGAAGGCACATATATTACATGACATAATCAATGGAAGCATTGCCATGTTCCACAATGCTATTTATTGTTGATTAATCACTCTACGAAATAATGCGTTGTCAGATAAATTAGCCGTTGCTACGCTGTTAATGAAATTAATTGGAGGGTGGCAAAGTGGTGTAGATGATCCAGGTGTCAGAGAGTCGAAATTTAATGCTTATATACTTCTTTTTTTTAAAGTTAACTTTGCTTTTTTTTTCCTCCATATATAATGAGAGAACGAACGAGTTTTGTAAAATTGAAACTTGGATTAGAGATAATTCTTCACAAGAGCGATGCGAAGATGCAGACTTTATTTCCTATGAAAACGCGTAATAAATATTCGCAACGCAAGCTACAAAATTCACTGCGAATTAACTCTATTTAATCCGCTAATCTCCGTAAACAGTAAAGATTCAGAATGCACGTCGAAGAGAAAAGACGCTCCCTCGAGTTCTGCCAACCATCGTCGTTCGCTCTGAACTGTTCTAATACCCATCTTCAACTTCAATAACAGGCTTATCGGCACACCTGTCCTCGATGGAGGCTGATCCCCCTCCTTAATCCACGACTTTAAAATAGCGTCCCACTAAAGTGAGCGGGGCAAACTCAGAAACGGCGCACTCGCTCCAGTCAAAGGGTGGAATTTCCTCGAATATTCTGTAAGAAAAAAAATATTTATTTCTCATGTTCTACTGCACATTTAACAGTGTAGTAAAAACCGTTAACGACTTCATTACGTCGCCAACACACCTATATCGCCAAATTAATCAAATATGGCGATCTTATATTGTAAATCCTCTGAGAACAGTGTTTTCTAGCTGTGTATATATATATATATATATTATTTAAAAATATATATATATATATATATATATATATATATATATAATATATATATAATATGTGTGTGTGTGTTACCGAGAAAGACAAATTGGAGAATGTCAACAAACAACAAATACGTCGGGGAAAGATCGAATATTTCATTACATTCTTGTACATTCGGACCCTCACCGGTGTAGGTCGAAAAGGGAGGAGCCAACGAAGAGGCGACTGGCTGTTTCCCACCAAATCATTTATTCTGCTTGGAATTTTAAAATTAATTAAAAAAATTTAATTATAAAAAAATTTGCCCCTCTTTTTGAAAGGAATGATTAAGAACATAAAACAAACAGTGCTTTCGAAATGCTGCTTATTTTATGATCAATTTTTATGACAAAATTTTCATATTACTGTATTAAAATTAGACTGTAACTACAAGGATATCTGCATACTAAATTTACTTATTAGAAATTTAATTGAGGAAAACAAATTGATATAAATGCTATTCAAAATAAATTATTTGATAATTCTTCTGGATTATCAAATAGTTTAAAAGAATTATTAGCTTTAAAATAAATCATTAAAAGAATTTTTATTTTTATTTTATTAAAATTAAATAATTTAAAATAATTATTACTCGATTACAAAATAAGCATCATTTTGAATGCACTGTATGTTTTAAGTTCTTAGTCATTCCTTTCAGAAAGAGAGACGAAAAATGTATCGCGACTGAATTATGGAAAAGAAAATATAAATATCGGATATGTTCAACATTCACCATTAGTGCATGTCGACATTGACCGGTGTAAGTCAGAAATAAGGGTATTTAGCGAATATTTCGGACATGCACCAAGCGACTATGCGTTTGTTGACATTCGCCGGTGAATGTCGACATTCTCCAGACTTCGGTTTTTCTAGGTAACATACATACATATAATATAAACTTTTTTCTCATAGATCTAAGAGATTTATCTTTATTAAAAAAAGCATTGAATACGACTCGCTCATGAATGCATGTTTACTCTGCGCACCAGAATAAGGTTAGCAAAATATTACTCTAATTCACCCATTAAAAACAGATTCACGTTAGTCATTAAAAAAGTGCTAATGAGACTTATCAAAAACGTCGAATTCTTATCAATTATTTACAGCCGAATTTGCTATCTGTCTTCCTTTTATCGAATTTAGTGCTTCACATACGTCAGCTTTTATGGCGGTAAGTGGATTGTTGCGCAAGGCTCTACACACACGCACCAGCACCATTTATCTAAAGTATTAGAGAAAGTAGAAAGAAATAAAAAAAATCTTAATTGCAAAAAGCAATTTGCGAAAAAGATTAAAAGTCGACGTTTTCAAGTAAAATGCAATCGCTTGTTTCGAGAATTGTCGACCGTCGAGTTTTTAGCTGCTGCTTCGACGCCAGGGGATATCAGAGAGGATTGATGATCGCTGGGGGAAAGAGCCATTCGGTGAAGAAGTAGAGGTTTACAGATTACGAGGGATTAGCCATTAGACTCCTTTCCTTTCTTCCGGCTCTCCGCCCGTCCTCTTTCTCGGAAATATGTCAGCCTATAATTGTAACGAATGCCCGTCATAAATTACGTCGTTAGAGAGCGATGCTTTGCAAGGACAATTCCTCCGACACCCTTTACAGCTTTATTTTCGATGTTCTTCACTTTGTTTCAGCTGCTTTTGATTCTTATCTTGGGTAAAAGCTGCGTTTACTTCCGCGTTTGTTGTGCAGAGAGTAAGAACAGCGTGCGAATAAATAAACTTAAGAAGAGTTTAAATATATGCCGATCGATATTTGTTTTAATTTTATATTTAAGCACCATTTGAAGTATATCTATTTTTGTGTGTGTATATATATGTAATTATATTTTAAACTCTAATTTCAATTGTAATTAATCCTCCATAGTTTTGTCTTGATTTAGTTAATAGTAATTTCAATCTAAACTGCTTTATTATTTCCTGATCCATTTCCCTTTTTCATAGAAAAAGGGAAATGGATCAGGATAATCAATAAATCAAATGAACCATTATAAAGATAATGCGCCATTGATGACTCCATGTGTCCAGTGGATGGATCATAATTGATGTAAATAGATCCTTTTTAAAGTATTCCTCCATCTCTCTTGTCTAAAGGTCAACATAAGGTCACTACGTATAAGAATTCCTCTCGGAAATCTACACGTGTGTGATTTATGAGAATATCGTAGTATGTATTTCAGACCAGTGATAAGTGTTTCGTCCCTTTTTCACCCTTTTTGAACGATTTGCAAATCTACTCCTGCTGTTGTGCTGCGCAGCGCACCTCTTGAAATGGAGTAAAACCGAAATAAAAATTTCAACATGTGTTTTCTTCATGATTTTGGACACGATTCTGCTACCTTCTTTCAATTAAAAATTAATATGGATTACATTATGTGTGTGCGTGATGATATATATATTATAAATATATATTTTATAAATAATATATGTGCTGATATTTTAAAAATTTAATTTAAATCTTAATTTTCCAAATAGATTTATTAAATTAGTCCATGTTAACCCGTAACTGGAGATAAGAATCAAAATAACCGCTCGTTTTGCTGATCTCCTAAGTCCCTTCAAATTTTTTTTGCAACAGTTGGCCAAATTCCAAGTACGAATTTCGCCAACTGTTGAATACGTGTATATAATCAAGTTATTCTTTTTCAAAGTTTTTGTAGTTATTTGTGGATTCATTGACTCAATGTCTTTGAGACTGCTTTTAATTTAAATAACGAAAATATATATGATATATTAAAGAAATAGTTTTAAAATAATATTCTAAAATACTGTATTCATCTTATTTGTAACATTCTGACAGTGTTATTAACATTACATGTAACAATATGTATTCCACTATATCTAAACGAAGTAAATACATATTAAACGCTTATTTAACTTTTTCTTATAGCATATTTTTAACATTTAATAACACTTGGCAACATTATTATATTATGTATTTTTTGTCAGATAATTTTATGTAAGATATTTATTTATTTTAATAGAAAATTCATTCTATGAGAAAAGAAGGAAAATGACTCACAAAGATTAAATCAGTAATTTATTAAACCCAAAAAGCATAAAAATGTATATATGGAATTTAATATGTTTATATAAACAATCTGAAAATATTAAACGAGATAAATGATTCTGGAAAATATATAAAAAAATTACGCATTTATAACTTTAATATAATACTTTTAAAAAAGTATCAAGAATTCAGAACCCGAATATAAGCAGTTTTAAAAACATTAAGAAGACTTCAGGAAATTAAAATTTGAAACACATAATTCTAAAATAGCACATAAGGATATATTAAAAATATCAGGTTCTTTAGAAAAACTTGTCAGATATTTAATAAAATTTATATAATCAGAATTTATCTACAGACTTAAAATTGACGAACATATTCTCAGATAAGATGGTTCTCATGCCAAGTTATCAAAATAATGTATAGGTTAATTAGTTACCAGAATCAATCTTTTTATTTATGGCTTTATAAAAGACAAAATGCAAGAAAGATCACCCTGGAATTTCAAGTATATTGTACATAGATTATCGGATTGTACAACACCTAAATAAAAATAATCATTTTTATAAGCCGGATGTCTATAGATTTAATTTTTACTCATTTTGTATTTTAAATTTTATTTTTATTGTTTGGATGCCAAAATAATTTTGTAGTATTTACGATTATATCAGATAAAATTGAATTACAGAATCTTTAAAGACAGCTCAATTAAAAATTCTTCACTTTGACTTCTGAGAAATTTCTTAGGATATTTTGTAGGCCGTGGCATCAAAACAATTTAAAAAAAAAGAAGATAAAGATTTATTTTTAAAAAAAAAAACCAAAATCAGCAATTGCTTCTGAGTGAATTTGAATGAGTTAATAATTTGATAAAAATAAACCTTAAATTGAAGTTTCCGAATGTGACTAAGAATGCTGTCTTTCTAAAAAAAAACAATTCTTCTAAAAGTAATTCTTTTTGCAATCGATTTTATTACATTTTTTATGAACAGTTATGAATTTGATTTGTTAAAAGATTCAAAACAGCTTTGACCAAGCTCCATAATCATATGGAGGGTGGGGGGATTCCCCCATCCCCCCACATATATTAAAAAGTTTCGAGATGGTGGTCTTTTTTGTTGGCGCTCATAAAAGCGCGATTTTTAATTGTTTACTATGTATTGATAAGGTAACTTTTTTTTCTTCAAGGATTACATTAAGAGTTTGTTAAACTATAATTCTTTACTGATTCATGAATTTAGTTTTTACTTATAAATATTGTATTAAAAAACTAATTTAAAATATTTTTTTAAAAAGTGCAACATTAGTTGTAGTTGTATTATCATTGATTTCATTATTAAAATTCCTTGCATTGTGTGATCTGTGTTAATGATCTTCGTGTTATTAATAAATGTCCTGTTGCTGTAGTCTACACATAAAATACTAGATGAATATCGATAAAAATAATGTAGTAAACTCATTATAAATTTGACTTTTTAATAAATTTAATTCCTTGAAATGTGCTCTTTATTATTTTGAAAGAAGAATCGGAGAAATTTAAATTGTTTCTTACCTTGAAATATATTAAAGACAGCTTTCGGCTAATGGTTAACAAAGATAATCTTAAAAGGTTGCATTTTAAAGTTTGTTTAAATACTTATGATGCATTCATTAAAATTATGGACATTTTCTAACAGACCTTGGATCAGAATTGGTTTTAAATTATTTAATTTTATTGTGCAAATAAAAATAAAATAGTGTCCTAATGTTTAAGGTGGCAATTAAAATTTTGTCTACTTCTTAAGAATGCGTACAGAAGCTAGATCAGATGTACATGAATACTCTGAAAACGACAAAAGAAAAACACGTAATATATATAAAAAAAAATAAGTCAATTGCTACTAAGGTCAATAATTTTTTTATTTTAGTTACTCGTTATTAAATAATTACAATGAATACAAATAATTTATCAAAATATTGATTTTTACAAGAATTGAACTCGCATTATTCTCACCTTCATCTGAAAAATACTGAAATCATTGCATTTTACCGTTTGAGCTGCTACCTTTTGATTTCAATTGACATTACAAACTGCTAAAACCATTTAAATATCAAAAATAAATTATATTTAATTAATGAATTAATACATAAAAAACTGATTAACATCGAGTGTCATCCACTACAAGTTTAATAAAATGTATTTGAACTCGAGTGGATGAATGAAAAGTACTTTATTAATGATTGAAAATTTAAACTATATAGATATATACTGTCATACCAATAGTAGGAATTGAATAAGCAATACCTAATGATGCTTGATTTTTATAAATACACGACAGGAATTATCCATTCGCAGGTTGTATTATATGTGAAATTGCCAATCTAAAATTTTGAAAATGTTTGTAAAGTTAACGTGGTTAAGTAATTGAAATGAGGAAGTAATAATGGAGGAGGGAATTTTAAATTCGCTTAATTGGGCATAAACTTGTATAAGGAGATTAAAAAAAATTACTAAAAATATATCATTTTCCTAACTAGTTGCTTTACATTTAAATTAAATTAATAACGACTCCTTCTTTTGTTATATTCACTTCGGCTGCTTATCATAAAATTGGTAATCTTTTCTATTTAATTCCTTTTCTACTGTCTGCCAGAAGTAGGTTTGGAGCATTTTTTATACAACCAAAGTGGTTGAAAATTATTGTAATGAATGTAATATGCAACCTTGATTAGGAAAATCTATAAAAGAAAATAAACGTATGATTATTTGAATTTTCAGGCTATTTTTTTACAATTAAAGAAAAAATATATAATATTTTAAAATAATTTAAATCCTGATTGATTTTTTAATGTATCTTTATTTAGTTCATATTAACTTCATTCTTGTTATCTTATTGTCTGATCCCATAACAAATTTTTATTTATTTATTTAATTAAATACGTTCTCTATAAAACTGCGAATTTCCGTATTTTTTCACGTTCTGAGTTTTCTAAGGTGTTCTGAGTTCAAGATATTTAATGTTTGTAACATTAAAAGATACCTGCATTTACCTGTCCTAAATCTAACAATGTCGTTAGAAATTCCAATAAAAATATAATTATAAAATCACTGAGGGAAAGGTTTTGATCACTTTCTTCTTTTTTTTGCACATAAATTATACCTCTCTTGATGGTATAAAGCGAAGTTTTATAAATTCAAAAGTATCATCGCTTCGGCCACGAAACGAATCTGCTAAAAAATGTTATATAACACAATAACACATTTAACATATACATTTGTTATCGTAAATACAATAAATTGATGATTATACATAAATTATTATCACCATGTGGGGAAATTTAAGAACTGATCAGTAAAGTTCATAAAATTCGGATTAATCACATTTACTATATATATATATAT
>JAOUZG010048650.1:1659255-1669460 GCA_026289955.1 Argiope argentata | reverse complement strand
TTCATTCTACTTAGATATCTTTCAGGAATTCATTCTACTTAGATATCATCCCTGAAACCCTCCCGAGTTTTCGAGCTTCCTTCAAGAAACACTTATTTCGTCAAAAAAAAAAGGGGGTGAGAGCAGAGATGAAAAGAAGATATTTTTTCATTTAATAATAAAATGAAGGCGAATAATTTGCAGAATTAGGAAGTGTGACAATCGCTCATCTTTCTACATACCACCCCTTAGCGAAGTGCAAGCGTCGAAATGCGCTATTCTCGGGATCTTCAAGCAAATAGTGTATAATTGTAACTTTAAAGGAATAAGCAGCATATCATAAGAGTTGGAAAACTTGATTAAATTATTTTAAAAAAATAAGTCGTCAGCAATACATCAACGAATCTTTCATCGTCTATGAATAAACCTCTTCTTTATATTTCCCCTTCCCCCGAAGGAGTATTAGGTAATTATCATCTTTAGTAAATATCACATGCTAATTTTGTACATGAAAAAGTTCGATGAAATAATAAAATTACGTAGACGTTTATTATAAAAGGCTTATGCTTAACGAATGCCTTTTCTGTGGGATACATTTTTGCATTGGATCTAATGGTTTTACGTAAAAGGAAAGTTAACGTGCTTCTCACTCAATTATATCAACATGGAATGATGTAATTAATAAATTTTAAAGCTATATCAATTCATAATTCAATGATTATTTTGCAATAATGCAATGTTTTTGCATGAGTGCATATCTTTACGTAACTTTAGGATTGTGATTTAATTTTCATTTCAGAAAATTAATTATCCAAAATTAGTTATTATTAAGAACATTTTTGCTATTAGGAGAGATACAAGATACATTGATGTAATACTTTTCTTGGCTTTTTCTAATAAGTGGCTTTCCATAATTTTCACATATCTTTTGGTTTGCTGTTTATTGCTTTAAAACCACAATTAATCCAAGTATTGAATAATATTAGTTACCCAAGGTATTAAACTTGTTGTTTATAACATTATAGCTACAATTTATCCAGGTATTAAGTAACATTAGTTATTCAAGATATTGAGTGTTGGAAGAACCAAGTTATGAATTCCCTTCCCTTCTTGAAAAATAATTACTTCCCGTATTTTTTTATATTTAAGAAATTCACTTTGTTGTTATTATTAAGGGGATTCTATGATGTTTTAATAACATACTTAAAGATTGCATTGTAAAGTGTTGTCTCTTTAACCCTCTATAGACCGAATTTTTGTTTTAATCCCCCCCAAAAATTGTGGGAACGAAAGATCAGAAATTATAAATCTATATATGCAAATAAAAATAAATTTTTGTGGTTAAACAATTTTATTGCGTTATAATCATTATGTGATTTCGAAGTCACACCGGCATATAAAATGTGCACTTCTATGCAAATTCCTTTGCAATAGCTCATATGTGAAAGTCCATAAAACAATCTACATTTGATGAAAGACATAAATGTGCATGCATCCATAAACATAGTTTGGTAATCACTGACAAAAGCACAAATAACTTCAATTGGATCGAATGGTTTCGCTTAGTTTTACTGCCAACAGTTAGCACAGCAATTATTTTGCTATTTCGGGTTGATGAGCCTAGCAATGGTCATGAATAATAATATTGGTTGTGTTTGCAACGTCATAGAGTTAAGATTTCTGCGCCATCTCATGAAAAAAAAAACTATAATTATTTTGTTATGTCGATAAATTAGATTGTGGCCTCGAAGTTACACGGGCCCATAGAGGATTCATATTTAACCCCTTAACTGGTTTATTTTCCGTACTATCTAATAAGATGACACCCTTCTATTTTGGGAATATTTTCTTATTTTGATTCAAATGGAAATCCGTGGAATACTTAGCTTATCTACGTATTCGAAGTCATTTTACTATTGAATTATAATTGTTGTGAATGATTTTTTTTTTTGTATACAACTATCAAATTCGATAAATCGATGCAAACAGGTTAAGGGGTTAAGGAATAGAATTAATTATTATGGACGATTTTTTGAAATAATTTTTATATAATTTTATTTACATCAATGTAATTTGTTTGCACTGAAAAATGATATTTGTTTTTTATAACTGATTTTTTTTAAAATTTTGAAAGCACTGCATTTTATGGATTAAAATGCACATTATGGACAAAAAAAAGCCTTTTATATATCATAATGTATTTATTTTTATATTAACCTTCGAATCTTTCGAGAATTGCTGTTCTTATATGATAAAAACACTGCAAATCAGAGTTTTATTGTTTCAAAAAAGTAACACACAACTTACAATAATAATTCCACTGTGAAAAATCAGAACTGATCCAGATCGGGCCCCATGTTCTCGAGAGGGCCGAGAGTGATATGCGAATGTCCCATTTTGGTGACTTCTAATCGCGCAAACCAACAATGGAAGAGCGAACCGATTAAATCTTTTGATATCGATCCCGAGTGGGGGGGGAGATCGATCCCCTGTAAAGCCCACCACTTTGTTATTCTTAGAATGGATACAAATGGCCCGTGCGCGGGCCCGTGTAAAAGCGGCCAGTCACCGCCGTGGTTACTTCTCCTTCTGTTTCATTAACTTGATTATCGCCAAAGCTCCCCAGTTTCTGCATCGATGCGCCCAGAACGGAGATCCCGATCCAGCCACGGGTTGCCGGAACGCTTGGCGACGTAAAAGTTTTCTGTCGAAACCTCGAGAGACATTTGGCGACCAGTGGAGGATGTCTTCGGCACATGTTGGTTTTAAAATGGCTGTGTATTTGTAATGCGCAATATTAATCTTTCTCTGATGGTTTTGGGATATAATCCAACAGGAATTCGTTTCTAGTTTGTTTAAATGAGGTGGCAACGGATTATCATGTTATTGTTGCATCTATTGGATTTTAATGAATAACAGAAAGTTCTATCAAAATATTGAATCCCAGATTTAATATGGTTCCAAGGTATATATTAATATAAGGGGGAGGGAGTAATCCCGAAACAAATAAAAAAAAGAAAAATAATTTTGGATATATTGTAGGGTTTATAATAAAATTTTAGCTTTAACAAGCTTGATTGTTTTAATTTAAATTTTATTGGAAATATAATTCCAAATTACAAGATCAAATATGTAATATTTTGTAAAAAAATTAATTAGAGTTTAATATATAAGTAACTTCACACAAAAAATGTTTTAGCCGAATGTTAATCAGCATAAAATCTAGAATTCTATACAACAAAATAAACTGTCTTATACATATACATTAACTGTCATATGCATATAATTTTCTGAAATAAAATAATTTCCTTCTTAAAGAATTTTTAAAAATTGCATGTTTTTTAAATTGAACTTTGATGAAGCATAAATTTAGTCTGATAAATAGAAATTGTAACTTTTAATTTTGATAATTCTTGAGCAAAATATCTTTTGGAAGTATGAAACTTGTCACGAACATATAACTATTTTTGAACAAAATATCCTTCACAAATATGAAACTTGTCTTAAATATATTAATTATCTCTGAACAAAATATTCTTCACAAATATAAAATTTGTCTTGAACATATTAACTATCTTTGAAATAAATATCCTTCACAAGAATGGAACTTGTCTGGAACATATTTACTATCTTTGAACCAAATATACTTCTCAAGTATGAAACTTGTCTCGAACGCATTAACTATCTGGTAATCCACATATTTTGAGTACGTTATTAAACTACCTGGAACCTCATGAGATTTAAAGACACTACAAAAGCCTGATCGAGAATACCGAGATAATTTTTTTTAAAGAAAACATTTGTTAGAATATAATAATGTTTTTAGTATAGATTATAATTTTTTAAATAAATACTTGAGCATAATAATAATTTTATCTATTTAAATAGTTCTTTATCTTTAATGTGTTTCGTTTATTAAACAATACCCCAAACTTAATATAATACTGCCCCAGTTATTTAATATAATATTGCAATTTAAAGATTTTTAAAAATACATGATTTTTTTTTAGATTCTATTATAAAAATCACCATAAATAGTTAAAATAAAGCCTCTTTAAATCAATTTTTAAAAAATACTTCAACAAAGTGAAAAATAAAATGTTCTGAGAATATACATGATTCTTTGGTATAAAATTCAAAATATGAATATAAAGCTGAAAAAAAAAACTGCTGTAACAATTAAGATTGTTAAAAGTTATTTATTATTCCCATGCACTAATTTCAATTTCAAGATTTTAACTTAATCACCAATCGGGGCAGGTTCTTGCCAATTGTGGTAACCCTTCTTCCATTCTGGCCCTTTAGAAAAAGAAAACTCTTGCCTTCTCCCCTTCCCCTGCCATGATTTATGGTAGCGATTTCCAGGGATTTTCTCTTCGCTCCATAAATTATTGGCACCCCTCATCCGACACCCTCCGGGAGCACCATGCTCCCCCTCCCCCCACGATAAATACCGCGCGGTGTCACTATCAGGCTGCACGAAAGATGACACGCTCGCCAAATTTGGTGCCTTCAGCTTAATCGGCCGGAATTATTGGAACGGGAGGCACCAGAAATGAAAAATTAACCGACCCTCATGCGGATAGTCTGCTTTTTCCTTTTGTAAATATGTATTGCTGGTTGCCTGGCGTCCCGGACCATTTTTCTTCCGTGATCATCCAATTTCGCCTCTTTATTTTTTTTTCTATTATCATTTTTTGATAACTGACATATCTTGGTGTTATGGAGATAATAAAAAATATTTTTTATCTTAATAGAAATACGGTGCTTATCTTTACTAATAATAAAAGTGGGTGTGTATGTCACTTTAGAAAAGATCGTTAATTGAAAATCGCCAAATTTGGTTTGGTAATTTACTTTGGGAGGTGGGAATACATTTCTTAGTAAAATTTTTACATTTTGATTTGAATTTTTTAAAATTAAAAATAAGCGTATATTTGAAATTTTTCTCATTGGGGTCGCAGTGACCTGGGGGTAAGGATTCCATCAAGGAACTATTGTTAAAGGGTGTCTGGTGCACGTTAAAATCGTCCGTCTGCTGTGGTGTGAAGAGGGTGGGGCCAGTTCAGGTGCCGTCCTCGATATCTGACCGAGGTTCAAAATTACGAGATCCACCCTAAAAGAATTCTAGTGTTGTTCAAAAAAAAAAAAAAAAAAAAAAAAACGGGACGTCAATATAACTAAATTAGTAATTCACAGAAATACTTCTGCCCATTATTGAATTTTAGTCAATTTAAAATGGTTTTTTCTTTTTTTTTTTGTATATATAGTCTTTCTGATACCACCATCTGATTCTCACGAAGATTTTTATTAAATTTTAACAATTTTTAAAATTACTTTTTGCACGATTTTCGACAATAAATACCTTTTCGCTATGGAATTCATAGTTTTCATTATTTTATTCAATATTAAGTCGTTTGATTTTCTTACATTGTTGAAAGATAAGATTATGTTTGCATATCTATGTAGTTTACAAGAAGAATAACAAAGAAAAATTACATTGGTGCGGAAAAAAAGTAGATTAATCGGGCAGTTGCGTTATTAGTAGCACTATGACGCCATTGAACTTGACTCTATTAGGAAGGTTTAATATGCAATAAAAAGAATTAAAACCCTTAAACTAGGATGGGTTTTAATAGTTTTCCCAATTTGAATATTTATTGGGGAAAACACGAGCATTAACTTATGCATAAAAATGTTAATTGAAATCTACCCAATCCTTATTACTGCAAACCTGTTGGTCATCTAAGGCCATTAGTTTCGAAATAATTCTTGTTCGAATTTATCGGATATATTTACAGTGAATTGAAACAATTATTAAGTATAATAAGCTTTGATTTAATATTCTTTATACTATTCTGTTTTAAAATTTAAAACGGTGATTAATTTCATTAAAAGTAAGGTTCTTGCTTTGTCTATGATTTTTCAAAATATACAGTAATGCCCTGTCGAGCATGGCTTATATCATTGATGTGTTACATGGAAAGTGAAATTGGGTTCATCAATCGGAACAAAATGTAGTACATAATGCTTCAAATTAAGATATTGTGCATAATGTAATGAAATTGGAAATAATGAAACTATGAACAATGAAGCGTATTTTAATATTTTCCCGACATAGTAAAATATTAAAATACGGATAATTATCCACATTGAAAATAAAAAAACAAGAAAACAAATAAAAAAAGAAAGTTAAAAAAAATAAGGAAAAAAAATAACATATTTTTAACACAATCTGAATTTTATCTTTCTACAGTATTAAACCTTATTATAAAAAATAATATTAAAGCAGTATTTGTTTAAAAGAATTATTAAGTAACGTATTATAAATTTTTCAAAAAACTGTTAAGAATACTGTTAGGACAATATTTCAAATGGAAAGACTCGATTTTCATCAGAATTAGATCGAATCTCTTTGTAAATTCAATAAAGACATTGAATTTCATTACTTTAAAGATGGAGGGCGAGGAGCTCTCTAAAACCAGTTGTCTACTTTGTCTATTTATTGATTCGATTCTAGATATTATTCTATATCGAAGCTATTTCAAAGCTTTCCATGTACTGAATAATGTGTAAAAAAGTGGAAGGGAGAACTCTCTCGCAGGTATAATAACGTTACATATCGCATAACGTCGTTTTTTAATACGGATTTTAAATTGACAAGAAAACAAAATCAACATTCACTCGGTTGCATAGCATGGGAATTGGATCTAAATGAAAAATATGTACTTCAAAGTATTAGGTGTCATTGATTAAAAATGTGTATCTAGATAATTTAAATATTTTGTAATCTCAAAAATGATAGATTTGAATTAATGTTTATTAGTTATTGAAATTTATGTTCTAGTTGAATAGTGTGATGAATTTATTTTCCCTTTGAATTCTAGGTTTATAAATGCGAGACGAAGAATAGTTCAGCCTATGATAGATCAATCAAATAGAGCGGGTAAGTATTATTTAAAATAATTTTTAAGCTGTTAAATTTTTCGATGGCAAATTATATATATCATTACTATTATCTAATAAAGTGATTCATTTAATAAATATATCTTACAAAAACATGATACGCGATAGTGAATCAGTGGATTATTATTAACATGTCAGAACATGATATTGTTTTAGGAATTTGTTTTTTGGTGTCAACAAAAACCCGTAGGCGAATAATAAAAAAATCCGTAGATGAAAATTTAAAATTTTATTATGTGCACGAGCCTCTCAAAAAATCAGCTTTTAATAACGTGATGCCATCCCATTTACAAAAGCTCTGATTAAAAAAAAATAAGTTAATAACTACCGAAAATAAAACCTAGAGAAATGTCATTTTGAGCGTATGATTATTTGAAAGGAAATAAATAGTAAATGGAATATTTTTTTAAAAACAATTAATGCAAGACAAAGTTTTTTATGATCGTTGGCAATACTAAAGTGACTCATTCGATGAAGCAATTAAAATGAGTAAAAATTCACTTTAACTTGCACGAGCGCGTGGTGCTTGGCTATTCAAGAAATTATGTTCTGTCGCGATTCATTGAAATATATATATAGCAGATTTCATTTTAATCTTTTATTTTAATTAGTCTTTGAAAAAGTAACAAATGGGCTAGAATAAACCTTTAGAAGCTAATCCTATTTTGCGTTTAAAAAAATTGCTCTAAACATGGTGTAATCTCTCTTTTCTTGTTTATTGTTAACTGTATATTATCGAAATTTAACTAAGACGAAAATTGTATAATATTTTCAACTTTTGTCAATGAAAACATTCTCTTTTTAAGTTGTGTTTCATGATTGAATAATGAAATTTTAATTGACAGGTGGCTCTATAGGCACCCCTGGAGCAGCATATAGTCCAGAATCTACGGCCATGGGTTATATGATGGAAGGGGCTTCGCCAATGCACCTGAGAACTTCGAGTGAGTCAACTTTTTCTTTTTTCTCTAAGTATACATAAATTTAAATCTTATATAATTTACTTATATTCGTAGTTAGACCACAAATATAATTATATAATATATTTTTGAGTTATTTATTATTAGAAGATGGCCCATCTTGTCGGTTTGATGTCTCGTTAACAAAATCTCGGATTTGATCGTCGCAGATTAACTAACAAAAGTAGTAATAAAAAATCTTTTGCATATTGGCAAAGTGCTTAAGAAATATGTAATTATTTGCAATACTCTTTCGATGTAATTGTATAATGACATCACGAGTTTTATTTATTTTTTTTTTTTTGCCCTGGGATTATCTCAATTTATAATGTTCTCGAACCTTTATATAAAAACTAATCACTAAAATTGAAATAAATAGTAATCCACTAATAGATAAGAATCTAATGCCGAATATTAAATAGATTAATGTATAAACAAATATTTGCACTAATCTTTATTTTGGCTTGGGAGGGGAGACTATAATAAATCTGCAAAATATAATGAACCAGATAACATCTACGACACTCGAAGTGTACTTTCAGTATTGTGGTTATGTTACTCGGCTACAGGCAACCATCACCGGCCACAAAATAATAATAATTTCCGGACACAGCTCACTGACTTCGTTGTTTATCTATGCTTAGACTTATAAAGCAGGCAGTTTAAATATTTATTTTTAAAGTTATTAGTTACTAGATGTCAAAACAGAAGTTCGAGTTATTAGCTTCCTATAGCTAATAACTCAGATGAAAAGGGTGGGGATATTAACAATGATTAACTCCGCCCAGTGTTATAGATAGCCTTTTTTTATTATTATAAATACCACTTAATACATTGTGATTCACACCAACTATCTAACTTAATGACTCATCATCTACTGCAGTTAACTTTTCGGTGAAACCATTTGATTTCATTATTTTATATCCATTTATAAATTTCATATGACTGTTCCAAAGGGTAACAATGAATGTTTGAAAAATCTTTTTAAAATTTTTCTTTGATAAAAATTATTGGAAAAAAGAAAGATAAAAAGATAGATTATAATGGTGGTTCTAGAATTAAATTTAAATGCTAAACTTACCAAGGTGGCTGTTATATGAATAATTTTACCATTAAAAATGCTATCAAAATACTTTTTTTGGCTTCTTAAAAAAAAAAAACATATTTTTATCGCAGACTTGTTTTCATTAGATTTGTGTTGCTGGGATATTATTTAATTCATAATGTAACCATTTGGTATATATATATATAATATAGCAATTTAACTACACAGATATTTATTTTTAAAAAATGAATGTCACGGATTGTAGGGTTGAAAAAACACGATGAGAAGTTAATGTAATTTGATCTAATCACAAACGTGAATCGTGACTGCGAACCTTTTAACATAGACAAATTTTATTTAATGCTTCCATTGGTATACAGGCTATAGTTTAATTGTTTATAAAGGCATAATTTGAATCGCACATCGAAAGAGATAAATATTTATTTTTAAATCTATAATTAAAAAATAATTTTGAAGTCTAAAATCAATTATTCACTCATGTCTAGGATTTCATTAACGTTTTTATGTAGACTGAAATAAAAAAAAATCTTCAAATTTAATGTTATATTTAATAACGATTTTAAATATATTTACAAATCAAAAATTTGCTAAAAATCTTGTTGTAGAGACTTTTATTTGTCTAGAATAATTTCTATCGATTTATAATATCTGCGTATTGAAATTTGCAAACTAATTATTATAATAGCAGAACATGATGTTGTTTTGGGGATGAGTTTTTTGGCGTCAACAAAAATCCGTAGGCGAAAATTCGAAATTTTATTTTCTGCACGAGCATCTCAAAATAGCAGGTTTTAATAGCGCGTTGCCATTGCATTTTCAAAAGCTCTGATTAACAAAATAAGTTGATGACTACAGCAAATAAAACCTAGAAAAAGTTTTTTGAGCGCGTGATTATATGAAATGAAATAAACAAGAAATGCGATATTTTTTTAAACAATAAATGCGAGACAGCGTTTTTTTTGGATCATTTGCAACACTAAAGCGACTCATTCAATAAAGCGATTAAAATGAATAAAAATACAATTTAACTTGCTCGAGCACGTGGTGCTTGGCCGTTCAAGAAATGATGTTCTGATATGATACAATGAAATACGCATAGCAGATTTCATTTTAATCTTTTATCTTCTTTTGCGTTTTGGAATTGCATGTACTTGATGTTTACGTCTCTTTTCAGGTTTGCAGAACTTGTCTTGTCCCGAGAATATGACTCTTGGTCATATGGCCAACTACTCACA
>JAOUZG010048650.1:1635678-1649255 GCA_026289955.1 Argiope argentata | reverse complement strand
TTTTATTAAGTAATTACAATTAATATAAATAATTTATCAAAAAAATTGTTGATTTTCGCAAGAATTGAACTCGTATTCTTCACCTTCACGGAAAAAATAATGAAATCCCTCCATTTTTTACCAAATGAGCTACTGCTACTCGATTTCAATTTTCATTACAAACCTCTAAAACTCTATTTAAAGTATTAAAATTTAATTAATGAATTAATATTTTTAAAAAATTGTATTAACATCTAGTGAAAAAATTACTTGAACTTGAGTGGATGAACAAAAAGTATTTTATTAGCGATTGAAAATTTGAACAAGATCTATATAGGGAGAATGTGAACTAAAAGTAGGAATTGAAAAATAAGAGAATTAATTCTTTAAAAAATTTGGAATGGGATTTAATGATTTGCTCTTAAACAGTTCAAACTGATATTATTTAATGCACAATTATTTTCAATCACATGATTATATTTGTAACAGTTTATTTAATCATTTAAGAATGAATGCGTGATAGGTGGGAAAAAAAATGCCTTTTCCAATTCTTTTTATGAAGGGAATTTTGATAATTAGAAAACCACAAGAATCACACATATATATATATTTTCTTTGTATTCTGGAATTAGAAACATAAAAGATCATTTGCTAAAAGATGGGAATTTTAAAATAAAACGGTCCATTTTTTAAGATTATTAAGAAATAAGTAAAATTTAAAAAATAAAATAAAATAAATCAATTCCTACTTAGGTCAACAAAAAAATTGTTTTAATCACTTTTTAATGGATAATTACAATTAATATAAATAAATCAAAAATTTAGGTTTGGCCGAATCAAAATCAAGGCCGTATCCGTTGAAAAGGAATCAAAGAACATTGCAAATGCCTGAATTTTCAAAGCCAATTGAAACTTGCCTTTTGGGTAATACAATACAGATTAGAAAATTTTGACTTCATTATTCTGCTTTATTTTAATTCAAAAGTACATCAAAAGGAATCCGAAAAATCTATGAATTAACAATGTCTAATTTTAAATGCATCGAACACTAAGAAAATAAACAGAATCGTTTGAAATAATCAATCGAAGTCATGTTAAACCTAACCTCATTAGTGTGTGTGGGGGGGATGAACTGAAGACTCCCTCATTTGGCGGTAGGGAAATTAAAACTTTTGACCGAAAAGAAATATTCTAATTAATTACTAAAAAATTAACCAGATTAATGAATTAAAATTTGAAAAAACTGCATGAATATCAAGGGTCATCGACTACAAGTTTTAAAAAAAGCATTTGAACATGAGTGAATGAATAAAAAGTATTTTTTATAAACGATTGAAAATTCGTGTATATATATATATATATATATATATATATATATATATATATATATATAATGAGAGAGAGAACTAATAGTAAGAATTGAAAAAAATTAGGAACCACGATGAGTTCGATTAAATTGGTGGAGTGTTAAGTCGTGATATAATTGTATACTAAAATTTTGCGAACATCGTTAACTATGCTTAAAATCAGATAGAAAGTTGCAATTTCGAAGCCATATCTTGTTTTCAAGAAATTACAATATTGTGTAAAATATTTTAAAGTTATGAGAGTAGAATTTTGTATTATCATTTTAGAAATCTTTCCGATATAAATTAACACAGAGGATGAATTGCATTTGTTTATTAATCACACTTTTAAAAGAAACATTCTTGAGGGAGAAAACACACACCTTTTTAATCCGTCTTTTATGTAAATAAACTAAGACCAATTGCAGAATTTCAGTGGCAATTATAAACAAAAATAAATAAAACAGGAAGACATTTGAATATTCAGGAAATTTAAATCGGATGTCTATTATTGAACTAATTTCCGTATAATTTTTTTGGGGGGGGGGGGGTAGGGATAGAGAACAATCAGTATTGTTTGCTTTGATGTCAAATGATTAATTTTGTTAACGCTATTTTGGTTCCATTCGAACGATATGTTATTTCATTCAAATTACAAATGCTATGCTATCAAAACAAATATCTTGCCTTATCCGACAAAGGAAAACATATTAATTGAATCTCATAATCAATGTAACAAGAAAAACAAATTTTAAACTGAATAAAGCTGTAAAAGATTATTTTTAATATCAACAATTTAAATAAATAAGAAAAAAATTGCAATTAAAAAAACATTATTAAGGCTGTATAGCATAATGAATGCAACAATTTTATTATTAAATTATAAAATAAACAGTGTATGTTTAACAAGTACTAATAAATGTTGAATACGTTCATATTTTTAATAAGTGGAAAGATGTGTGACTTCTTTGATTGAATAATTTGCAAAACAATTATTATGTCTAAGTCCTTAAGTGCATTATCAGCTTAAGAAAAGAATTAAACACTGATGGTACAGTGCCTAGCTTATTTCAATCAAAACAATTGAGGAATAAAACAATGCTTTATGCTTTTTAATTTCAACTTCAAATTGATTGAAATAAATTCGGATTATGAAAACAAATTAATAATTATATTAATAAGAAATTCAAGGGTGTTCAGTAGAAACATTGTCATTTCTAACAATTGATTACATTGTAGCTCAAAAATTCAAACCAGTTACATTGTTTCATCAGATACTGAAATGTGTGCTTTTCTTCTATCGTAGAAAACTAAGCCAGAAAGAATCTGATTTTTTTTATCAGTGTTATTTATGTGAAAAGTAAGAAAGTAAAGTTATGACGGGTTTACACTCAGCCAATTATAAGATGGTGGGTTAGCAGTGCATGCCTTTGTGGCGATATACGTTTATCTCTACGTATTGTATTAAAATCATGGATATTTAAAAGAAACATGATGAAATAAATAAAAGTTCAACATACCTTAGTTAGGAAAACTTTAGAAAAGAAGTGGAAAAGAAATAAAAGAAGAAAAAAATCATCCAAAAATGTTGGAATTATCTATGATTAGAGACCAATTTTTTAAAGTAAAAAAACATGCTAAATTCTACAAATGCATGTGCAGTAAGAAAAAATTCAATACAGCGGCTTGTTCTGTTGGGACAATTACTTGCCATCGACTGAACAGCACTTTTCAGCCTTTCTTCACTTACACTGCCTTCTTGCCCTCTTATAACTGTCCTAGTGTAAACCTGGCATTGCAGATAGTTGGATCAGATAATTAAGGTGCTGTGAAGTTATGAAATATGGAAGAATTAGAATGGCGCATACATGAGCAAAATAAGTTTTAGTCTATTAAAACTAACAAGAATATAATTTCAATACCCTCTACCACACTTTTCAAAGAGATTCTCAAAATTCTCAACAAGCTAGCTGTTTGCCAAAGATGGCAAATTTAAAAACAAATTAAGATAACTTTCAAACTACTGAGAGCAAAAATATACAAGTCTCATAATTGAAAGAGTTGGAATTAAATCTTAATCCATTCATAAAACTACTCTACAATTTGAGAATATAAGTCATCATTAAATATAACAGATAATCTTCATTGCCTTGAAGATGATGAATTTGAGTTCAATTTTTTTTTTAAATCAATGATCAAGATTTAATCTATTTCACAACCAAAATTAACCTATTTAAAGATAATAAATATCTATCTTCTATGACAATGACCTTAAATGTTAAAAGTTATTTGCATAGTCTATTCTTGGGGGGGGGGGGATTCTAGAAACACATATATTAATAATTTAGAATAGCAACTTTCAATCCATTTACCACTAGGTTTCAAAATTAAAAACATTTTATTTTCAGATGGTATTTTAATTTAATTAATATTGAAAGGAATACCATTTTATTATTTTAAAATTTTATGAATATATTTTAATATGAAGAATTTATTTTTAAATTCAATAAATATCTATATTTATAAGAAATATATTTACGGCATACGTCTGGAAATTTTAATTAAGGCACATTTAAAGAGTAAAGATTATTAACAAAAATTTAGAAAAAAAAAATAGGTATATTTTAATGTATGAACATTTAATCAGCAGCTATAGTATCATTCAATAATTCAGTAGAGTTGTGAAGTTTATATTTCCTGAAATATTTCAACATCATTATTAAATATGAGAAAAAAAATTCATTTTAAATTTTAAAAAAATCTATAAATTGATTTTTAAAGTTTCATTTGCTGATAAGCATAATCATACAAAAAAAAAATCTAATACACTCTAAATGTATCTGAAAATTATAACATCAAATTTCTGCATACAAGTTTAAAATTTTAACAGAAACAATTCAGGTTAAATAAAGGAGCAAACATTATGAGCTGTAAACATTTCTTTATTTATGTTTTTTTGTAATACAATAGAATACTCTATTTTAGTAGATGAACAGCATGTAACAGTAAAAATCCTACATGATGTTTACCACTTCAATAGGAAAAAAGTATATAGGTTATTATATTGGTTATTATTTTTATATACATTTTTTTAATACCTTGATAGCATGTAATACAATATAGAGCCATATGCTTGCCAAAATAAATGAAAATAGTCTAAATTCTTAAAAATTAAAAAGATTAGCCTTTTGAAGTATGTATAAAAATGTCTGCATATTATTACAATTTTATTCAAAAAATAAAATTTTTATAGAGATAATTAGTAATATTAATTTCATTTAACTGCTATTTTATTTTCTTATTTCCTGCCACCAGAAAGTTTCATAAAAATTTGATGCAGTAAATTCACTTCAGATGTGTTTTCTTATTTACAAAGTCTTGGTCCAATTACAATAATCTTCCAATTTTTAATCATATGGCAATAATACTATGCAGCAGGTTAAGCAATTTTAAACTCATAAAGAAGAAATAAAGTTCATTTGTGCGTATAGCATAGACTAAATAGGACGGGAACTAGTATTCAATGTCCTGCAGCTCTCTATTATTGGACATCACTATAGAAGCTAACCCATAACTGATAACAAAAACCATATCCATAACCTTCCAGAAAATAAAAATGTTGTTTCGATATGGATTAAAATGGTTTAGAGATATAGGAGCTCCAGAAACCTTATACTAATAAGCAACTAGAATAAACATGTGTAAAGAAAACAAACAAACAAAAAATCTCAATAGTGCAATAATAAGAAAGAGCATTTATGTATCAGACCCATTCAGAAGCCCATTTCCACTTAAAAAGGCCATAAATCACAATAGTGGAGATGTTCTTACTTAAGAAATGATTTAAAATATTTTAAAGAAACAAAAGTATAACACAAAAGGAATAACTTAACAGTAATTTGCTATTTATTTGATGTAACTCACATTTTGAGTTGTGGAATTGTTCCAAGAAAAATTGTTTATGGATTTTAAAATGTTTTAAACCAATGTGTAATATACTGAATTAGCTTGTTACATTTTAATAGAATTTTTAAAAAAATATTTTGCAAATTTTATTCTAATTTTACACTTGGTTCAGTAATTGAAGAAAAAATTTATTTGCATACTATTATTCAACAATAATGTAAACTTCATATGATACAATATTTAAATGTTTTTAAATAATAACTATACAGAACCTTCATAATTTATATCCAAAACAGATATAAAATGTTTCTGTGTTGAAAATTTAAAATAGAGTTGCCTAAAATGTAAAAATAAAGTGATGGAATAGAACATTTCAGACTTGTATCAGATTTAAATTATGAAGGCTCTATTATTTAAGATTTACCACAAAACTTTTTAACTTTCAATAATATCTTTAAAAAATTAACAAATACAAATATAAAAAAAATCAAAGCAAGCAAACATTTTGTCATTTTTATGCCTTGCTTTTTGCATAGTTGTAACCCTGATCGTTTTATGAAAAAGCACAATGCAGGTACATATGTATCCCATTTTGCATTCAACAGTCTCTGCAACTGTTTCTAAAAAATTCAGTGCTTCTATTCTAAAAATGTAAATATATAAACTCTACAAATATTGCTGATTGAAAATTTCTTAAAATGATACTTTAAAATATTGACTAATTATCATCACAAGCATATACCTCAATATACATATATAATAATTCATATAGGTTAAATTGCAGCAACTAGCTATGTACATGCTGCCATAAAGCACTCAGCTATATTTACATACATATAGTTAGGATTATATACAGACACTCGGGTAGTATTCAAAAATGTACATATCACATAACAAAGACAGATATTTCATACATAACTTTTTGAACACATAAATCCAAAAACCCTAAAAATATATTTGAAGAGAGAACCTAGCGAGCTAACTGTGCAATCAAAGCAGCACACATTTCAAAAAATTCCATTATATTGTATGATTGTTGGCAACTGGACGAAATGGATTCAGAAGAACCTAGAAAAAGATTGATATTGCTAATATGCCAGAAAAATAAATACTAATAAATCATTTAATAACTGATAAATCATTTTATATGTATAATTAGAAAATAATATGCATAAAAATAGTTATAATATCAGATATAAATTTACATGCAAATAAATATAACTTAAATTTTTTTTACTTAATTTACTTAATCTGAAATTACAACGGGTAAATTTTTCAAATTATTTTACAACATAAGTTAATCCTTTGCACACTGAAGGTGCATGTGACTTACCATTCAAAATTGTGCATCATTTTGACGTTTTATTTATTTTTCATATTTAATTGTTAAAAATGCCTACATAATGTTTAAGAGATTTTATGAAAGAGAGAAAAAAAGATCAACCTTTTATGTTTCATAGTCAGTTAGTTAGTTTGCCTACTTAATAATAATGTAATAAGTATAAAAACTACTTGAAATTGTATTTTAAAACCTAATTTAGATTGGAAATCTAAACACTCTTTAAATTTCACAATAAAACTACGCAACATATGTCAAAAATTCATTATATATGAAATACAAAAATTACTTCACTTATTTTCTTTATATTCGTTTAAGTATAATAAATTTATAATTAGGAAAACATCACAGAAAATAAGATAAATACAAATTTAAAGATACCCTTTCTTTTAGTGTGCTAACAGTACATACATACATTACAACATACAGCATTTAAAAATCAATTTTGAAGTTTTTAATATAAAACAAGGTGAGGGATGCATGCATTTTTGATAACATTACTTTTATATTCCAGATTATAAGCATCTATGAATTTTAGTTTATTAAATACTGCATACTATATATATATATATATATATAATGAACATCTAATAGAATGTTCAAGTTTTTAGAGATTAGTATGTGACAAATAAAAGTAATTTTGTAAAAATTCTTTTCATAATTTAATAAAAATCTTCATGAATTTATATGGAAAAATTTAACTATGGTCCATTTATATTGCCATATTCTTCTTTCACACCCTTAACTAATGCATATATCAAAATTAACTAATTATTTAATATGGATATAATATAATTATAAATTTCAACTTTCTACCTGTGCTCTATTACATTCTTACTAACACGACAAATATTTCAAAACAATTTTTTTTATGGAAATACACTTTTGCAACATATTTCTAAATGACCAAACCTAAAATAAAATAAACAAAAAATACTGTTTTAACTGCACACTATGTGTTTATTGTGCAAAGGAAGCTAAAACCAATAACAAAATTATAGAAAATTTAGAACAAAAACACAGAATTTCTTAAAGTCACTACAGAAATATAGTAAAGTTAAAGAATCTATTCTAAAAATTAAAAACAAAATTTAAACTACATATGATAATGAACTTTTTCATCATACTTATACTTAGTAAGTAACAAATAAAAGTCATCATATAACCAATGATTTTTTTATAATTATTAATCATAACTAATAATAAATTATTTAATTAGATACTTACTTTGACTATCATTAGGTTCTTCATTGTTTGCAAGGGACTTAAAATCAAGTAGGTAACTTTTATAATCTACTTGGTAGAGTTGAAGGGTCATTTTTGTCTGTAAAAATACATTATTTAGAAATATTTAAAAAGAAAAAAACTATTAACCTTGATTACTGTTATTTAAATAGGAAGATGTCTTAACTTCACACTTACATATTTTTTAGTAACTGGATGATATCTTCTGACAATGATATGGAAAGGGTTTGCTGTTTTCCATTCCTGGAAATAATAATTTAACATTGTTATCATAGAAAAAAAAATGTATACTAAAATATAACGGAAGGAAAAAAAGTTCAATTCAAACGAGTTACATACAAAATCCAAAGCTTTCATGGCCCTATATACTTCTGTCATAATATCAAATGGTTTGCTCTGGGATCTAATGCCTGCAAAAAAGTACAAAAACAAATACATTATCAAAAAGATACAGTATGGATATATGAAATGAATCTTGTAGGAATGAATGAACAATGTATCTTGTTGATAGTGTATTTAACAAATACATTATCTACAAGATACACTGTCACTTTATTTTCTGTTATGTATAAGCAAATTATGAAACAAAAAGTAAAATTACTTCAGTAAATTTCTTCCAATACCTAAATCTTTGATAGAAGTTCTTACTGATATTTAGGATTGCATATATAACATTATTTTCAAATATTAAAGACAATTTTTGAAGAATAAATGAAGAAAATACATTGAATTAATACATTTCATCATAAAATAAAAAAAGAAAATTTATAATAAAAATAAAAATAAATATTCATGAAATTCTTGAATGAAATCCGCCAATTGCCTTCCCCCTCTCTCCATAAATTTCCTTTTGAGACAGTTAAGTATTGAGATATTCATATCATTTTCTTTTCAAAACATTTTTTTAAAATTTTGATAACAAATGCAATACAGATAAATAAAAACTAACAGAAATATAACATATATTTCTTCAAATTAAACTTTAAATGACCATCATGAAAAATACATAATTATTTAAACAAATATCAAAAGGAATCAAAAGATTACCTAAATGCCATTTTGCTCTTTTCATTGGAGTGCCTTTACTTTTATCAGTACTGTTACCACCACTCATCATCCTCTGGCGGTTGGATATTGAAACTGCAATGAATAACAAAAATTAAACTACAAATTTAAAACATGTGCACTATATTCTAACTACTTTGAATAATATTTATTAGTAAATTTTAATTTAAAGATATTTTTTTTAGATATTTCATTTTTATTTTTAATATTAAAGTTAATAATTATAAAAATTAATATTCATCACTCATAGTCGTATTCAAATTCTAAGGTGTTTTCTTATTTTAATTTCTCAAATTATATCATAACAAGATATAAAATAAAAGATTAGACATAAATAAATGAAATAATAATATATATATGTATGGAAAAAAATTCCCTTGATAATGAAACAAATGCAAGAAAAAATTTATCAATTGAAGATTGAAATAAAATTTTACCTCCAATTCGTTCTGGATGACTTTTCCCAGGGCTCTGCAAATATATTAATTAAAACATAAAAAATAACAAAAGCTAATACAGACAAAATAAATAATACAGATATTGAATCTACAGGTGAATTATGAATTGCAATTTAAACAGAATTTTTTTTTTTAAATTAAAGGTGAAAAAATATATAAATGGCAATAATCACGTTGCACCACCAACAGCTTTTCAAATCACTTATATTTTTAACAGATAACATTTGCAGATAAACAAATTATGGAAATTTTGATAAATTATTAAAGGGAGGGGGGAAATGCTAAACTTTACAAATGGAGAATAGTTTAGCTTATTCATATATTTTTGTGACAAAATTATACATTACAGAATATGGAAAATGTACAATATAGTGATGGTAACAGAAAGAAATACTATACATCCCAGTTCTTTGTTTAGAAATAATTTGAATAAAAAAAATATTTTTGTAACAAATATACTAAGAGGAATGCCCTGCTTTTAATTCATAAAGAATGATTTCATTTTTATAAATGATGAATGATGATTCATCATTATGAAATGATTTCGTTTCCATTTTCAAAAGCTAAATTGGAATAAATCAAGTAATATGATAACAATAAACAAAAGAATTAAATTTCAACATATATTAATATTGTTAATGTTCAATATAAACACTAACATAACAAAACTGAGTTTGCAAAGCAAGAGATTACAATTATAAATTTTTAAAGAGTATTCATGGTAAATGTTAATAAATGAGATAAAAATGATTAGTTGATATATTTGGTGAAGTGAAATAAAAATATATTGCTCAAAATAAAAATTTTAAAAAGATAAACTTAGTTAAACAAAACTTCTTTCAGAAATTCGTATAAACCTCTGTATAAAATATAAACATGACTCTAGGGAAAGAATAAACAAATTACAATTAGGGTGTATAGTATGTAGATAAAAAAAAAAAAGGCCTTATAAAAATTACCATTCAAAAGTATGATTTTTTATTGTTGTATTGTTTCTTATAAAAATAAGCAAGATGAAAGAGATAGCCATGTTGATAAACACAATGATCTCTCACACAATAGAGGAAAAAAAACCCAATAATTTTAGTAAATGATACCAAAACCAAGATTTTATATAGATTAAAAAAAAATAACAATTTAAATAATTAGAAATAAATGAAATTTCATTAACAATGGTTTATTTCATCATTAATTGTCTTAACATATAATACAAATTCTATTAGTAATAATTTTTTAATTAAACTGAAAATAATTTTGGTAATATTTTGCAAAATCAAATATATCTCAAAATATGAATATTAGCATTAGCTTTATATAGTGCATCTAATCCCAATTTTTAAATAAAAATTTTAACTAATTTTCATCATTTATTCTGTAAATATATCATATTATAAAATAACTTTACACCAATAACTAAAATTAACAAAAGCAACAATCTAATTACATTTTTTTTTAATTTTATGAGAGCACTTAATTTTAGTATACTAAAACAAATAATATTAGAATAAAAGTAGCCAATTAAGATATAATAATAACAATATTTAATTCTTTATCCAATGAATATTAACAGTTAAAAAAAGTAAATTGATTAATCAAAGGAAAAATTACAGCAATTTTCTGAAATAAGAGCGATAGCTTTCAAAATTTGAATTATGTTCTAACAAGCTTACCTTCCTTACACAAAATTCACTAAATTTTTATACTTTCTTAAATATATTTGCTTATAACAAAACAGCAATCATATTATTGTAGAGTAATTTACTTACATTTATATCACTGCTTGTAGCAGTTGGAGGTGGACTAGATGCCCAATAAAAGTTATTTTTCTCCAGTTTTGAAGTTTCATCTTCAATTCTTTTATTGTCCAAAATCAAGTGATATGCAATGGCTAACTGATCATGGGGATCACTACTGAGAAGGGCAGCATGAACTTCTCTTTCTGACACAGAGAATTTCTAAAAAACACACATAAAATTATATACATAATTAACCAATGGGAGAAGTCTCTTCAAAACTTTTTCTCTCAAAAAGTTACAATCCACCCTATTTCATGATAAAAATGTGGATCTTAGAAAGCTACTAATGCTAAAAATATTCAGCCCTACCCCTCAGAATGTGAACACATGAATTTTGGGTTATATAATATAATTAAGAAAACAAAATTTTAGTTAATTTTTTAAAAAACAATTAAAACCAAAAACTGATATGGAAATCAGATCTAACAGGTTTGCATACTAAATTATATATATTAAAGCCATTGCATTTTTGAGTAATCATATTTACTTGTTAATGCAAGTATCTAGCAACAGATTATCAACTTTTTGACAGATTAGGTTTCAAATTCGATATGCATTTACACCCTAAATGATGAATATGCATACTAAATTTTATTTAACTCTTAGTATTTTCCCATAATGCTCACTTGTTTTGGGACAGCTATACTTCTTATAAAAGGATTGGAGCAAAAATTTGGTAGAAATCTGCAAATTTAGTATAAAGACCACAGATAAATTATTATATGTTCAGCAAAAGGTATTTTTAAATAATTGTGTTTGCAAGCAGACAGACATAAAACTAAAAAATTAATTTTTCAGTGCAAGGGAGATTTAAAACACTGAGACTCCTTAAAACTTTAAATTCAAATTTTTTAGCAACTACAATATTTTCAATTTATATACTCTGTAAATAAGAAAATTAAAAGTACATTTTAAGTAAACCACAGCAACAAGCTTATTTGAAAATTTTATATTATTTAAACTGTCTTATTTCATGAAGTACAATAAATTTCATCATTCACAGAGTACTTCTTACCTCACAAACTTCCATCAAGGCTTGAGTGTTTATAAGAGATGTATCTTGATCATTTGAAGCAGGAAACAAATAAGCAGGGAGGTCTTTTTTAAACCAGTCATGTTCTCTGTAATGAATAAATTTATAAATATTAACTCTTCTATTTATGAAAAATCTGCAATAATTTAAATGCTACAATATGGTGATAATAATTTAAAATCCAATATTTTTAAAGGATATAGCATTATAATTCTACAATTTTTACGAAAAAACATGTCATTAGTTTACAAGGAATCATATATTTTACTTTACAATTTAAATTCATCACATATTATAAATTTCTTAACAGGAAAATAATTAGGATTTTTAACAAATAAAATAGTTTGAATATACTAGAACACAATATTAAAATCAGATTAATAAAAGTGTAGAACATGTACTTAATAAATATGCATTTATTGAAAATGTTTCAAAACAGAAATATATTACAAATAAAAAAAAGATTTAATAAAAGATTCTTATTTTATAAAAAGAAACTACTAAAAGAAATGAAAATATAAAGTATAATCACAGAACATTAACTTCATGGTATTAAATGAATAAAAATAGTTTATTCATTACGAGTAATTATAAACTATTATTCTAACTATTAAGTTTAGATTTTTTTGTCATATATATATTATACTTATTGATTAGTCAGCAATTCCTTTATCAAACAAATAAGACAAACTTGAATTTCAATTAAAAAATTTCAGCAATCTTCCCTTTAAAATAAAATTAGATGTCAGTATAAAGTTTTAAGAAGATAAAGAGCAATCCTTGAAACAATAAAGTGGATTCTCACTGCATTTAAAAGGATTAGATAATAAATTAATTTCAAAATAAAAATATTTGAAGAGATGATAAAATAATTTTGAGTTACAAAGGTATTTTTAAAGTTGACATTTAAATAACTTATAAAATATCTGAGAATTAAAAAAAATGGCATACTTAATATCATTCATTGTAGCTCTTTTCATGGGATCTACTTGCAACATATAAACTAAGAGATTCACAACTGATTTATTCAGATAGTCCGGAATGGGAAATATACCAGCTAAAACAAAAACATTAAACATAAGAATTTAAAAAAAAAATCATAACAATTAAAGGTTTCTATTTTGAAATACAATAAATATTATCATTAAAAAAAAGAATATATGAACATTTATATCATAATTTCTAAATTAGTGCCTGACAAATTCAAGTTCAAATTGCATAAAGATTCAAGTGAAGCTTGATTGTCTATGCTTATGATATATCCACATTTCAGTTGCTTAATATTTGAGAAATTATTAGAAAAGTCATAAATAAACTCAAAACCTTCTTCTTTCTAAAATGAAAAGTTTTAAAAATATTTTGAAACATATATATATATTCATTAATACGAATAAGCTCAGCAAAGTCTAA
>JAOUZG010048650.1:1617845-1634869 GCA_026289955.1 Argiope argentata | reverse complement strand
GTTAAATTTTTTAGACAATAGTCTAACTCTTTACAGAAAAAAATTCCGTTTTTTTTTTTATTATTGGAGTCCTTGCTTGATGGTGACCCTTGAGAAAGTCATCAGGCCAGATTTCTCATTTTTTCAATTACAAATATCCGTTTTTTATTCTTCTTATATATATATATATATATATTAATAAGAATAAGCTCAGCAAAGTCTAAAATAAACAATATTTATATATATATATGTTTAAAATTTACATTTGACATTGGATTTTTTTAAAGTTCAAATTTGGATTCGTCCATATGAGTTCGAGTAAGAGAATTATCATTATTCAAGATGACACATTTAGGTTTTTTAGTTGAATATTATTATCATAAAAATATGCAAAGATCAGTCATTCCTTACAAAATATGCATTCTTTTATATAAAATTTCTTATATTAATACATAGATCTTTTGTCACAGTTACATATAATTTATTTGGAGCATGAAATTTTAATAAGCATAGACATGATAATTATTTTATATGTTTGTGTGGAAAAGATTATAATTCATAAGAAAGCAATGAAAAATTATGCAAGTATTGTGCAATCAAATAAAAAACAAATTTCTATACTTCTATTTTAAAAACTTTTAAACTTACATTTTATCTTCCTGAAAAGTGTAGGTACATGTTCATCATCAAAAGGCAACTAAAAGGAAAGTTACAAATATATTATTAATAAATGTATTTTAGCCAAGGCTACATAAACATTCTGAATAAACAAGAATTATAAAACAAAATATGATAATTATGAATTTATTAACACAATCTGTATATAATATTGTTTATAAAGAATTATAAATTATTTATCAAACAATGGTAAGGGGGGAAAAGACAGCCTGAAAGACTTCATTAACTAAAAACAATTTGATGAATAACTAAAAAAGCATACAAATCACTATGTGAAATTTCAACAAAATCAATTTTTTCGCAACAAAAACCTTTTTAGTTAATAATATTGTCATTTACAATATTTTTTTTTTCAAATTAAAATATAATAATTACTATAATATTAAACACTTATTTAAATTCTACATTAAAACTAACAAAGCAAATAAATTAAAACCAAATATAATTAAGTAAAATTAATGTAAATGCAGAATACTAAACTAAAAGAAAACATAAACAATAAAATATAAAAGTAAAAGTACCGTTCCACAAAGTAAGGCATATAAAATAACACCACAACTCCAAATATCTACTTCCGGTCCCGCATATAATCTAAAATTAAAATGAATATGTAAGTGAATAATAATAAGGATACAAATATCACAGAGCAAAATAATAATGGTTAAACATTAAAAAGGAAAAATGCTTAAGATAATGAAAATGATGGTTTACAAATGAAAAAAATACACACAATATAAAATACTTCATATTAATAAACTATAAACTCAAAAATATCTGAAATAAACTCATAATCTATTTAGGTTAGTTAGTGATGCTGCAAATAAATGTGCTGTTGCAGATATTTCTCCATGGGTCTTGCTTCTATATAAACTTTTATTATATATTGCTGTTTTTAAATATAAAGAGTACATAACACTTTAATAGCATATTGTATCACTGTTAAATAAAGGAGTTTCATGAGAATACTTTACAAAGAAAATTGGTATCTATGGTAGTAGCAATGTTTGCCTTACTTTACTATTTATTTCAGTTTCTTTATTATTAATTACAAACTTAAATACTAAAGTAGGCAGTAAATTTTTATTATAGTATAAAATTAACAGATAAAATTTAAATGTTCCATTTGTCAACAAGTAATTAAGTACTGTATTAAATAAGTATTTTTCGATTTTACAAATAACATATCCTTACTTTCCAGATATCACTTCAGGTGCAGCATAATTTGGGGACCCACAGCTGGTTCTAAGGAATTCACCATCCATCATCATATTAGACAGACCTTAAAAATATTGGCATATTATATAAAATATTTAAATGCTAAATAATAATAACAATAATATAAATGAAATTTAAAGATAAAAAAAGATAAAAACAACATTGTTAATCGACTATTAAAAAAAAGAAAAAAAGAATTGCCCAATTTTTCTGTGCCTTGTTAATGAAATACAATGAGTAAATAATAATACAAATAAGTATTGCAAAATCTAAATAAACAAATGGCTTTTTGAAAAATTAAAATGATATACTTTAACAGAAAAAATGATAAAAATTTTAGTATGAATAACTAAAAAAACTTTTTTTATTAAAAAAAACATCAGAAACAGACACAAATGGATTTGAGACTAACATACATGTTTATTTTAAACATTATAATATATTGAATTTTTCAGTACTTTTTTGTTAGCCATGTGAAAGAGAAAATAATATAGAATTCTGCCAAACTTTTTTACAGATTTTTCACTGACACCTGGCTAATGGAACAGTACCAATTTTTTAAATATTACACTATAAAGAAAATTGCTAGTTAAAACACATACTAAGGTTATTTATAATAGCTTTTATAATTTTGTTGAAAAAAAAAAAAACAAATACAGAAGGATATTTTATGCCAAAAAAATTTCTCAAAACAAAAATAATGTGAAATCTAAAAATTGGTAGATTTCTTTTAAAAAGTTTTAAGATTTTCAAAATTTATAAACCATCCCTCATTTATTTTAGTGTTCAATTCTTATGATGCAATTTTAAAAAAATTACCAAAATCTGCTATCTTCACATTAAGATGCTGATCTAGTAACAAATTTTCAGGTTTCAGATCTCGGTGAACCACCATATGACGATGGCAATAATCAACACCAGAAATAATCTGCTGGAAAAATCTTCTTGCATCAGCCTCTTTTAACTAAAAAAAAGAATATTAGGATATTTAATGAATGTCTCGGGGGGGGATGATAAAAATAAAACAAGTTCTATTTTGTATTTTCATGTTTGTCATCCAAATTATCAAAAAAGAATGAAAACATTAAAGTTTCCTATTTTGAATTCAGTTGGGATATAAAAAATTATTTCATTATCTAATTGATCTCAATTTTTTAACAAATTTTTATTATCATGCATTAAAAGAAAATACCAATTATATTGTTATAATATTTATCAATTATATGCTATACTCTAACTCATTTCAAGTATATAATATTTGAACCAAAGATGCCCAATATGTAATTAATTAGAAAAGGTTGCAAATTGAAAGTGAATAAAAATGCATTTTAAATAATTAAAATAGTGTACTCTACTATAGCCTAATGAGGTAGAATAGAAAGACAGATAGCAAAGGAGTTCTAAAAATGCTCATCTCCACTTTTTCATCAAAACATCTAAGTATTTTAATAATTTTTTTTAATATTTTATAATCAAGAATTATTTTTAATTATACTAGATAGTCAAGGATAATACTCCCATAGAAAAAATCAGTGAAGAATATATAATCTACATATAAATGTATATACTTTAAAAAAAGATTTTACAGATATTAAATACAGACTTAAATTCACTGTCACAGAATATGATACAATTCTAAGTAATACAACCACTTACCTTCCCATGTTTCACAATGTAATCAAAAAGTTCTCCTCCAGATACATATTCCATGATCATAAATATATCCGTAGGAGTACTAATAACCTGATAACTATAAATACAAAACAGATATATTTTATTATTTGTCAAAAGCAATTGTTGTTTCATTATTTTTAATGATCAAATACCAATTCAAAATGTAAGGGGGATTGGGAATAAAGGGATAAATTGCATATTACTTTTTTTTAATTAAAAGATTATATAAAACTAGAATGAAGTTTATGAAGGTCAGTAGTATTTTTTCATTTATTTATTTTCTAAAATATGCAAGAACAGCAAATGAGCTTTTATTTCCATAGTTAAAATTGTAATATTTTTTAATCTACATCTGCCATATATGAGGAAGATATGGGACAAGATTTGAGAAAATTAAAATTAATAAATATTATATTTTTATATTATGTTTCAATGCTTTATGATTTTGAATACGTCAAACTAGAGTTGATTTTGAAATCTTCCTTGGTGTTATCAGATCTTGAAAATATTATTGTTATTATTACTTTACAACTATTTCTAAAGATTGCATCATGTTATTACTTAATATATTTATTCCTATCTAGATACTTTTCCTTCCACATTCATGTCATTTTCATATAAAAAATATATAATTAGTACTGCTTTTAAATTTTGAGTAACAAAAGTTATAATAATAAATTTTGCCTAATTTTTTTCATTACTTCATATTTTATTATTTTTTTAGTAGAATTTTTCATAATTTAAAGTAAAAAAGTTATTTTTTTTAAACTGAAATGATGTAGAATTATCCTCAATATGTACTCATATTTTATATGTTACAATTATTTGCTATTTGTTGTGCTCAATAGGAGCTCAGCCTTTTCATTCTTGTACATTATTGCTGTATATTATTTAATATAAATATTTAACAAAATAATATTATACCCACTTACATATTTTTATAAACTGAAAATCAAAAACTTGCTATTGCTTAGTAACACTTCAACAACTAGTTTTATTAAACAACAAGAAAATTTTTACAATTTTAATCATTAGGATGTGTAGTTATTAAGAAAGTGTATTGGAATGTAATTGATTATGTTCTCTTCCTCACACAGTAGAATTTTCTTTTAAGATGCTTATTGCATAATGCATGCTGAATTTGACTTAGCAAGTATTATACTTTAAAGGGCTATAGCTGCTCTGTCTAATGAAGAAACTAGAAAGAGATCCTAATTTTTTATTTAGACATAAGTATAAATATCTTATTTTCACTAACTTTCTCCTGCTGTTTAGATACATTTACATTAATTTTATTTACAAAACTATAGTATAATTCAATTATATAATGAAATAGAAATGTAAGATCCCGAAAATAAACTAAAATTGCTATATAAATGATTTTAAAAAACTATAATTTTACAATGGCAATTTTTTTTTTTTTTTCAAAATTATTCTGATACACAAAATAAAAAGAAATTTACAGGAAATTTGATAAATGTTTAATATGGATTTTTAGTTTAAACATATGAATAATAATCAAATTGCCAATAAGTGAGGTATTAAAGAAACACAATTTAAGTATAAATATAAGTGAACTTTAATACATTCCAGTACATATATGTTAAGGACAAATTTATTTGCATTCATTATATTATATGCAATTGCTATATATGCATTTATTGTTTGCAATATCTAAAGAATCTAAAGCATTTAAGGAATCATATTTCTTTGCTTTTTATTAATAAGGCAGCAAATAATTTCACAACTATATTAGTATATCAAAAGATTTCACTTACAGTTTGATAATATGGGGATGACGGAATAATTTGAGATTTTGAATTTCTCTTCTGATTTTTCCAACGACATCTAAGTTCTTTATTTTTTGCCTATTCAATATTTTGACAGCAACTTTGTGTCCAGTAAGTTCATGTTTGGCAGCTAATAATAAAAGAATATGGTAACAATTAAGCCATGTTTTTTAATATTAAAAATAAAAACAAATCGATGAGCGTATTTATAAACAAATCTCTGAAAAAATTCGCACCACAGAATAATCATCTTAGCACATTTGCATGACATATTAAAATTATCTCATGCAAATTTCTTTGTGTCCATTTAAATAGTATATTGTTTACATTTTAAAACGCACATGGTCGTGAACCGCAATAAGTTGTATTTATGAAAATACAATATTTTTTTAATTTTAAGATAAAATTAAATATATCACTTACTTTTAACTTTGCCGAATGTACCAACTCCAAGCGTTTCACCTAGTATATAATACCCAATTTTCATTAGAGGTTGACCTCCAGAAGTTTGTGATTGCCCTTTATCCGCCATTTGTAATTATTTACTACAAATTATTCCAGAGAAATCATAAACAATCCACACGCACGCTACACTTGCTACGCATGTAACATTACATCGCATATTTCAATAAAAAAATAAAATAAAATAATTAAGATTTAATAATATTACAATATAAAGTTAGGGTGGTGTTTTTAAAGATAATTATTTATGAAATTTTTAATTTAAAAGTTTAAAATAAATTTAAAGCAGAATTTAAAAAAAAAAAACGTCAACTTAATTCTGTTGAATACGGTTTTAATTATGAACTTTTATTATAAAAGCATTTTTAAATGAAGTAATTTAGAGAATAGTAAAACTGAGAAAGCTGTTTTCGATTTTAAGGCGTGATGAACAGCTGGCTGTAACTTTAGTTTCGATTTTCTATTTTGTTTATAAACCATACCGCGGTATTTAGAATCAGGAATTAGATCAAGTAAAATATTTAGTTTTTTTCCCTATAATATTCGCAATTTATCAAAAACAAATGCACCTTTTAAATGGCTAGGAGACATAAAAATAATCCAAGAGAACGGTATTTATATTTGAGAGAACTGGTAACGGAATTTCAAGATACATCATCCGTTGGTACTCATGGTTTCATTTTTTAATTTTTGAATTAAAAACACGAAGTTTTCTTGGTTACTTTTTTCATAGTGTTTACTTTTAGGATTATTTTTATGCTTTGAAGAAAATTTAGAAAGATGTTATAAATTGATGAATTATATAGAATTATTAATTAGTTATTTAAAAAAATGTATTTAATTATAATTATTGTTTAAGTACTTTTCTATCTGATTTCAGCTTATTAGTTATTTTTGAAGCTTCTACAACTAATATACTGCTTGTGTAAATTAATCAAATGGGTATTTTATTTTATCTTTTTTATTTTTATTATTTTTTTACTTTATTATTATCTTTTATTTTGTTCATTAAATGTAGTTATCGTATCAAGTAGCGATTTGCCTTACAATTTAAATTCTCGATATCTAAAAGCTAATATGTAAATATTATTGCTTATGCAGTTGATTTGTATTTTTTGAAGCCATTTTAAGTATCTAATTTGCATCTTAATTGACATTTATGAGCAGATATCTTATTCATATTTTTGTAAGACTTTTTCTAATTTGTTTATTTATTTATTTTTTAAATCTATACAAGTTCTTGAATTAAGAGAGATTTTGTAGTGCTTCATTTGTAAAATTGTTTTGAAACAGTGCGCTAAGAAAAGTTAGGTTCTGTTTGATTTTTCTTCTACCTATATAAACTTCTTTTGTTAGCCATGTAATGTACTGATGTGAATCAACTTTTTATTAAGATTTCTTATTCATGCTATTTTATTATATGCTTGTAATATAAAAACAATATTATGTAATTTTTAAAATAATTATGAAGGGGGAACTTTCAGCGATAATTATAATAGTTTTATTAGATTATTTTTTGAATAACTATTTTTACAATTTTTTTTACCTTGTCTTATATAAAATATAATTCACATTACTGAACATGTTGTAATACTTTATTACATTGCAGAAGGTAGTTTTTATATTACTAATATATCAATTATTTTTTTTATAGAATGGTTTGTGTATTTTTGTATTTGTGGGGCACCAGATAGTAATTTACCAAATCCTTGCAAATATATATATGTCTCTAACATAATATTGCTATTATACAAGTTTGAAGACAGTTAGGGTTCTATAATTGAAAAGCATTGAAGATTGTGAAGTAATGTTCACATTTTAATTTTGTGTGCTCTCCCTCTTAAAAATTTTATTACTTAAGTATTAGACTATCGACGACAACGCTTTAGTAACTCATTGACGATGAACCGTTGATTCTAATGAAACCAACAAAATGACAGACGACAGTTAAGGTTTGAAATTTTTTGTATATAATGGTGGTTTTCTGCTATTGGCAACTTAGCAACTCATTGGCATTGCTTTCAAATTTGGCGATGAAGGTCTATGGTCTAATATGTAAGTACCAAAATTTCTATTAACATTAAATTTATTTAAATTTTCATCATATTATTATGGATATATAACCTTATATTTTTTTGGTCTCAGGTGCTGTTGTACAAAGATATTCTTCAATGTATTAATGTTTTTAATATGTTTTTAAAAAGTAGTTAAATAATTTCCTCTTCAATCCCAATTTTTATGCAAATGAAGAAATTTATATTTTATATATGTATTATTAATACATTGAAGTTTTTTCTGTTACAGAAATAGCATTTTAACATAACAAAAAAGAATATTAATTGCTCTGTAAGTAGGAAATACACAAACAATTTATGTAGTCATGCTAATGAAAAATTAAAATAATTGGTATACACTTATGTTGCTGTCATACTAACAGGAAAGAGTATTGTTATTTTTCTGCAATGCATAAGGTCGGAATGTATATTTCATAGTGAAAGTTAAGGACAAATAATCAGTAGCATAAATCTAATGTTAAATTTGTGCAGTCTTAACATTTTTATGCTATGTAATAAGGGGGATTTCAGAGAATGAGAAGTTATTTTCAAGTTCTACAACTTCGAGTTTTGAGGTTTGTTGCCAGAAGTAGTTTGTAGCACGCATTCATATTTGGCTTTTAAGTAACATTTAAAATGGTATGTCCGAGGCATCATTTGGGCGGGGGGGGGGCAATGAATTGCGATTTAAGTATTTCTGGGTTTTTATTACTTTCATCATATCAGATTCATTCATCTTCATTTTAATGAATCATTTTATTTTGCTATTAAGTCTGTTTCACCTTTCTATTCTCATCTTTGACACATAATTATTTTTTATGTAAAACCATATAAAGACAGAATAATTTCAAATTGATGTTTGTTTGTTATATCTTTATGTATTTTATGTATTCCTTAGTGATATTATTTAAGTATAAAACTAATTATTGTATTTTCTACAAAAATATAATTTTTTATACCTTAGTCTTCAGTGCATAAATAAGATTTGAAATATTGTCAAGTTACAGGACCTTTAAATGTTGAATTTTTTTAAATTGCTGTTTGGTTTTTTCTATAGATGCTAAAGAACAAGTTCTGGCTAATTTAGGGAATTTTGCTTATGATCCAGATAATTATATACACATAAAAGAATTAAATATTGTGGATCTTTTTTTAGGTAAATATAATTTAAAATGATATCCTATGCCCTTATTATATTTAAGATTTATATTTAGATGCAAAAACATATTTAGACAAATTCTTGCTGTACAAAAATCAATTTGTTTCTTACCCTTTGAATACAATATAAATTTTATTCAGGCATTTAAAAAAAGTGTTCATTCATTACACATGTTGCTTAATATAAAGCTTCATTATCAATTTCTAACTGATATTTTCTGTTTGATAAAATTTTAAATGCACAGTTAAACATTGTGTTAATATATTTTCATGCTATTGTATATGTAATATGACTTTAAAGTGTTCAAATTATCTTTTAACTTAATTAAGCAAAAATAATAAACAGTCTGTTGTTCTAAGAGCAATTTCAAACTATTCTTAAATCATAAAATCAGTCAAATTGTTCTAATTTATAATAAATTTTGTCACATTAAATGTGTTGTAAAATAAATTGAAGTTTATATATTTTAAATATCACTCTTATCATAATTTTAATCAGTTCTGAAAAATCTTGTTATCTATTTAGCAGAAAGACCCATTCTTATTTACTGAATAGATTTTATTTTTTATTCAGCTAAGAGAAAAATAAAATTTATTATAGTTTATGAATTGTAAATTTTTTCTATAAAGTAATCTGTAAGAGATAGAGATAATAATAATATTTTCTAATTATAATGACCTAACTTTTAATAATATTTTCTAATAATTATGATTAATTAACTTATGCTAAATAATAAATAAACTATAATTAAATTATCTCGTAAAACATCAGCAAATTATTAATTTAGCTTAAGTTTGTACCATAATGTTTCTTTCAAAAATATTTCAGATAATCTTGAAGATGAAAATAAAAATTTGGTGGAATTTGCTATTGGTGGTATCTGCAATCTTTGTTTAGGTAATTACATTTTATTCTAAACCATTTCGATATGGCTTCTGGGCTAAGATATATTTAAAAAACTATTCCAAATGTAGTTTTCAGATAAAACTAATAAACAAATAATATTATTAAAAGAAGTAGTGCTTATAATATTATTAAAGTTAAAAAATATGAAAATTTTAATAAAGTATTTAATAAATTTAGAAATAATTGGTATTCTATTTTGTAAACATCAATCATAATAGAAAATAATCTCATTTTCAGTTGTTTGTATTTCTTTTCTATTTAATCACAATCTAGTTTCTGTTATCCATGATAAAAATAAAATCATAAATTTTTGTTTTTATTCATAAAAATTATGAAGAAATATACATATTTTTTCATTCTCAATATTTAGTTATTAAGGATATTAGAAAGTACATCTTTAAATAATTATATATTGATTAATATATTTTATTTATTTTATATTATATGAAATACAAACTAAAAAAAATTTCTCTAAGCATTAAACAGATTTGAAATTTTTTTGACATTCCTTAGATAACATTCTAATTAACATAATATCAAAATCAATGTACTAAAAAATATATATTTTCTACCATTCATGTAATGTTTTTAAAATTATATAACAAATTGAAAAAAATTATTCATTTTCTATATGTATGAAGATACATATATTTGAAATCAGCGTATTAAAATAAATATTTCTGGGCCTTTTTAAGAAATTCTTTTTTTATTTTTAAATTTTTATATGAATTGTTTTAGTATAACTTCTTTTATATTCTATGATATATGTTTTAACTGGATGATTTTAGGATGGTTTTTTTTCTCCATAATTTTACTAAATTATATTATGTATAAGGTATCCATCAAAGAATAACATACAATTGTATCATAAAACTGTGGTCTTTTCATTATTTTGTCTACTTAATTGTCTTAAAAATTGTAATTTTTCACTTAACTCAATGATCAGTTTTGAAATATCATAATATGTTAGAATAAGATTTTCTAAAAGAGTCTTTTTATCTGGACTTCAAAAATATCATAACAATAGCTTTGAAAGAAAGCTCGCAGTGATAAACAATATTCTGAATGGCTGCTTTGTAATCACAAAGCACTTGTAAGTCAATGGATATCTTTATAAAGAGAAGTTTAAATGATGCTGAATTCACAAAAGGTCACTCCCAACAAAAGTAATATTGTATGACTTTTAAGAGGAAGTAAAAGATACTAAGAGTGGTATTTTGTTAAGTTACACTCAAGTAAATATCTTTCACTCACTTTTATTTTTACCGTAATTTTCTATTTAAGCTATATGTTAATGTTTTTTTTTTGTTGTTTATTGTTCTTTAAATAGTTGAAACAAAATGAAATATATTTTGAATTTGCTAAATACATAAAATAATTTTTTCCATTTAAATATGATACATAATATAATTGCTGTTATTTTTTAGAATATACTTGATACTTAATTGATTGAAGCAACTTTCCTGTATTCCCATTTTGTATTACCAATTTTTATTTTGCCCTTCATCATAGAAATCAAGTTTAGTTTTTTATTATGTGTAATTTGAAATTAAGATTTTGTAAATAGAAATTCAGTTGCACAATATGACCAAATACAGTTTATTAATTTTGTTGCAATATTTATTTTTTTTGTTTTTAGTGCATTTTTTAAAAATAAAATTGCTATACATATTCAAAAATATAAGTAGTATTTTTTAAGATAAATTATCTTTTGAAAACCATTAACAAGTTTATGTACATGTATTTCAAGTGGCAAGGAATTACATACAAAATTAATTTTATTAAAATTATGAGATCTATCATATCATTTATTATCATAGGTCAATGTGATTTTCTTATAAAGAATATTATTAGATTAATAAAGAAAGTTTTGTTTGTGAAAATATTGAAACCATAAGCTAGAAACAAAAAGAGACTATACCAAAGTTTGAATTAAAAACTGGAATTGATTTAAGATTTAAAAACCTAATTTATGTCTTAACATCTATAATATCATATATTTAATTTAGTTAATGTTGCATAAAACTTCAAGAGTTGCAAATATCAAAACTTCTACAATTTAATATTGCAAAACTTCTATATATTGATTAAACATGATTATTTAATCTGACAGAATAGTTTTAGAATTCACTTGGAAGAGATTTTGGTACTATTAACAATTTCAAATTAAATTTGTTACAATTAATTGATGAATTCTTTTCTATACAGAGTTATCTGGTTGTTCTTTTCTTAATGAAAAATAATCTTTATAATTTTCATGAATTTTTCAAATTGAATTGCTTGAAATTAATTTTATTGTCTAATTTTTTTATAGATAAAAATTTTAAGCAATTGATTTACAAAAGAGGTGGTGTTCAAAAAGTTATCAATTGCTTATCAAGTGAAAGAGAAGAAATAGTATTATCTGCAATCACTGCTTTGATGTTTTTAGTTTATCCAGAAAGTAAGGCAGGTTAGTTAATTTTTTTGATTATCTTTTCATTCAATTAATTAGAATTTTTATTATTATTTTGAAGATATTTCTTCAATAGCTATCTATATGATAGATTCAAGACTGTTGAATTAGATAAAATATCCTGTTTTTATTTTTTAAAAAAGGAAACATAGAGCACTTGTCTCTTTTCAAGGTGATCTATAATTCATCTGAAATTAATTAATTATTGCTTATTGACCATTATTCTTTCTTTCGTCCTCATTGGAATAGCTGACATTTCATTGCTAGATCTTATTAACAAAAAATCTCAATTTTTTTTTAAAGCATATGAATTTTTTAATTGCTCCTACAGTGTTATATTGACTCATTTTATATAGACTTTTATCTGTCATGATTTTTACCCCAGAAATCTAGTCTATCCCTTTATTTTTGTAATGTGACACAGGAAATGTTTTGTAGCTGTTCAGTCCGGATCTGGCAACTTCATTCTCCCTTCATCCGTACAAAAGAATTTGGATTATATTTCAATGGAAAAATGAATCCTAAATATTTTCTTTTAAAGTGAAGCAAAAAATTCCATGAAAATTAATCACTGATGGTAGAGTCAATTATCTTCTAAAATATAATAATTACTGATGTATTGATTTGATTTAATGAATATCTTTGGATGCATATCAATATGTTAGTTCAGCACCATAGGATTTTAGTAGTAAGAGAATGATAATATCGTGATTGCATTAGCCAATATGTACTGTATTACACAACTAAAAAAAATTGATGTGATTTTTTATTTATTACAAAAATACCATTCTCATATTTATTTTTTTTAAATATCTTCAAGCTTTTTCTTAATTATAATCTTAAGAATAATTTGCTTTTTTTTTCTTTTCCCCCTTTTAGCTATTACGGATGCATCCGTTGTAGATTGTATGCTTAGATTTAAAGAAAGTAACAATAGAAGAATATCCAATCTAGCTTCTGTATTTCTTCAAGATTACTGTACATCAGATCAAATTGAAAATGCCAAAATATTATCATCTACTTACAGCAATAATCATGTTTCTGAATCTAGAACATGAGTGAGTGAAAATCATTTTTTCTTATGTATAAGGGATTTATATTTTTGTAAAATAAATCATATTTAAAAAGTTTTGGCTATTTTTTTCAAGGTTATTAATATTAAAAATATATGGTTTTAAAATATTTATTTACAAAAAGTAGTTATAAAATTTTAGATAATACATTTTTACAAATATGGTTTTAATCTCTGTCTATGGATGTAGATGAGATGATAATCGATTGTTATTTGTAATTGAACAGACGAATGCTGTTCCATTTTTAACCATCAGCCACCAGTAACTATTTTTTCTACCTGTGGTATGGCCTTCTCCTTGTATTGAGAGCTAAAGAATACAAAACAAACTATTACCAAAAATAAACATAGTATATTCATGATTATTCCTAAAAACATTCAACTAGTTTTATTTTAAAAGTTGATTAGTTAAATATCATATTATACAAAATAAATATTTTATAAAACACAAAAATGTAACAAAACGAATTTATTGAAATATTTAGTTTCCAAAACATTTTCATCAAAGTTACATTAAAAAATACAATGGTAATTGAAGTATCATTTTATGCCACCTACCATTCTTTAATTGGGAATAAAGAAATGGTACTTTTTGTTTATACTGTTATTTTAAAATGCTGTATTTATTTGAAACCTAGCAATTTTTATACATTAACTAGTGCAAATTTTATTCATTTTAATATAATTGTAAGTATACCCTTCATTATGTAATTATTATCAAATTTAGAGAAGGCTTCAAGAAAAATGGAGATAAAGTAGTCAAATGACAAGCGTAAATCACAGAGCACAATTGAATAAAATTCATTTAAATATCTATGGTTACAGATTTTTTTTCTGATCAATTGTTTAATAAATCAACAATTCAACTTGCATATTCATATGAAATCGGTTCACAGCTTTAAATATTTTCTTTTAACTATGATCAAATAAATCAAGGATGTAAAATCTAGGGCTTAATGACTTGCATAAATACTTCAGATATCTTATTTACAATTTACAGTATCAGATATTGAAGTTGTGCCTTTTGTCCTTTTTTTCCTTATGACATATGAAAATGGTAAATTATTTGAACAATAAGAACGGATATATAAATATGAGTTTATTTGCATGAAATCAGTAACTAAAAGAATGTAATAAATTAAATCTTTGTTTTATAAAAAAATTATATGCAAAAATTCTTCCCCTCTGTTAAATTGTGTTTATGAAACATTTAATTATTAAACTTTACATGTAATTTGAATAAATACTTACGTATCTGACACCTTGTTCCTGTAAATCCATCAAGACACTTGCATTTGTATGGCCCTACACAAGTTCCACCATTTAAACATGGCAGAATGCAAACAGCTGCAAGGTAAATAAGAGTTTATAAATAAACAATTTTTGCATTTATTGAAAAGTATTTTTAAAAATACGTTGTTTAATTACTGCAAAAATATATTACTTGCTTTAGAGTATTTATGGTGAACATGTCCCTAGTGATTACATTTCAAAGAATTGATTTGAAGGATTTAAAAATTATTCTTTAATATATGTGTTGTAAAATTATATAAAAAAATCAAAGGAAAAAACTTGAAATTATTATTTAATAAATCCATCAGTAGTGAACAATACAAGCAACGGCTAATCAATTTGAATACAGCGTTAACGAAGAAATGCCAAGAATATGACAAAAAGACATGATAAGGTTGTTTTTCAATATATCAATAATTAATTCCCTTTTGCTTGATCATTTGAAGAAATCTTTGAATTCAGTCATTGGGTTGTGTTGTGATGTACCTTCTCCTTGCTTCTACAGATCACTATTTGTTTAATTCCATACAGATATTAACATTTTACATACATTTTCCTACTTAAATATCAAAAATTAATTTGATAACTGAATTGCATCTAAACAACCAGCCCTTTTACTTTTGTAAAACTCACTTGTTGTCTCCTCCCCCCCCCCCCAAAAAAAAAATTAGATAAAAATCATTAATTTCAGAAAGGAAATATTTTGTGTAAATCAATGTGTAAATTTTAAAGCATTTTTTTTTTCATTTAAAAATTAATGTAGTTCTATTTATACACCCATTAGATTTACTTCTATAATATAATATTAATAACTGAATTTGTTATTTACCATGTTGACATACATCCCCAACAAATCCAGATGGGCAGCTGCATAATCCTGGTGAAATGCATTTTCCTCCATTCATACATGGTCTGGTACACATGCCTAAAAATATATGAAAACATTAGACATTCTGCATTGTAAAAATATTGTCTTGATGAAAATTAATTATAGTTATTAATTATTTAAAATGTGTTATGGGTGTCTGTTGAAGTTGAAAATTATACCAAACATTTTAGTCTGCATCTTCATATGTGAAACACCAATGTATATTGGAATGCATATAAATTGGCTTATTTGGAATAAGTAGTTCATACAGATTTTCAACAAATGAACATAGTTAACAACTAACAAAACAATTGATAAATACAAAGATGTAATTGTTTTTTGATGAAATGCTGAAATTTAAAACTTAATCACTAACTGGAGTTATTTAAGTTCCAAATGTCCCTCAGAATTGCAATAAAGGTTTAAAATTGCTAGAAATGTCAGCAGACGACCTGCACTAGATTTACCAAGTGTCACAAATGTTTTCTATAATGATATTTGACAGTAACAAAGTAAAGAGAGAGTTGTGTCATAGAAATGAGTTTACCATTCACTGTAATTACAGAATTTCAAGATTCCAGACGAACTGCTTATAAAAGATTCAATTATGTTTGCCTCTATATCAAACCAACAATATTTTGCATTTATCTCACATCTAAGCATGAACTAGCTAATTTAAACTGGAATTTGGCCAACGTAATGTTTAGTATCAAGTCTCTTTTTACACTGATTTTCATCAACTGAACAATATGGCGAGAATGTGGAACTCAATGTCACCATAAGACATCACTTAAAGACATTTCCCATAAAGGAGTGTTATGGTATGGGTGGCATCCTGCTGGACAACCAAACATACTTTCATATCTTTGAGACAGGGGCCTTTGACTGCTAAAAAAACAGTCAGATTCTTGCATTATATTTGCCTATTTTGAGATAGACTGTCCTTACTTCATATTTATGGATAATAATGGACATTATCACAGTGTGAGCCTGATCAACGCTTTCCTTGACGCAGGAATTATTCATTATACCTGTATATTGTGACCTGCTCACTCACCTGATCTGAATATGTATTTTATCAAGAATATGTTGGATACATTATCAATTTGCAACTCTTCCACATCCATGAAGCTTTGTTCTATAACTGACAAGAGCTCTATGTGAAGTTTTTAATTATTTGAGCTTTCAATACACACTAGTATCCACATTATTACACACCATATCCACATTACAGGTAATCGATAGGCAACATATTTGGTTGTTTGAGATTAGCACACTTTTATTAAATTACAGCAACACCTTTTTATTTCAGTCATGATTCATTTCAAACTGTTACCTGGAATTTTTTACTCATTTACACTGTTTCTTTAATTATATATATATATATATATATATATATATATATATATATATATATAT
>JAOUZG010048650.1:1590366-1617835 GCA_026289955.1 Argiope argentata | reverse complement strand
TATATATATATATATATATATATATATATATATATATATATATATATTATTTACACACTGTTTTCCTTCATTCCATCTTAGATTTCTTTTATTACTCTCATAATTATTAATTATATGAAATTTTTGGTTACCAATATTTATTTTCTACATGTAAATTCTGCACCCTATACTTTATTTTTAACCATTTTTGCAGACATTTAAAATTAAAGAATGTTTATTATTTGGAACTAGTGTAAATACTGTAGTAAAGCATTTTTATGTAGGATCGAGAAAACAATGGACTTTTTTCTTTTTTGCTGCATCTTTTGAAAAATGGTTTGATTTTTCTTGAAAAGAAACTGTGCACATATGTATACCTTTCACAGAATGTATTGACTGATGTGACTGGAAACAATGGTAATTGATATATCATTTATATCATCAATTGTTATCATCAAAAAAAATTATATTTTTATTATTAGGCTACATTAGTTATTAAAAAATCAGTTCAAAATTATATGTAAAAATCCATTTCATTTATCTCATATAATTTTTTAATTTTAAAAAAAACGCTCAATCAATCTAATCAAAATTATATAAACAAATTCAATAAAAATTTGCACTTCAAAAGTGAGTTTAACTAACTGTCTTAGCTAAATTTACATTAAGACAAATATCTTATTTCTAGAAATACAAAAAAATATAATGCATAAGCATACCTTCACATTCTGCTTTGCCATCCCATTCACCACTATCAGTGCATGATAATATCTTCTTTCCCTTGACTTTACTTCCTGGTGGGCAAACTACTACCAAATTATCCCTGTATTGATAAGACATTCCTAATAAGATGGCACCAGTATTAGTTCTTGGGCGTCCACATGCCATTTCTACAAGAAAAAAAAAATTATGACACCGTCAGTTTCCTTTTATAAAAAAAAAACATCTACAAAAATATTTCTTTATTTAAATATCAGAGAAATCATATTTATCTTTTGGAATTAGGAATTTTTCCACTCAATTATGAGTGATTATCAAATCGAAAATAAACAGTAAGAAATAATTTAAATTATATTTTCTGAAACAAAATACTAAGACATACATTGTATTTAGAGAGCGCTAATGCTGCTGCCGCTAAAACACAAATGAGTCTAACCAAATTAGCAATAAATATTAAGTTTAATGCAAACACCAAAAAAAGGAAAATTCAGCCTGGAGACCTTTTCAAGGGTCACTCTCAGGCAGGGATTCAACCCAGAGAATTTTTCTGTAAGGTGGCTGACTTTCATCCAAAAAATTAACCCCTCGTGACTCAAAAATCCCAAGTTAGAGATAAATTAGAATCACAATATATATATTTTTTAAAGTTTAAATTGGTTTATAGCAACTTGTTCAAATCAAACTACAAAAGATGATAATATATAAAACTAAAATCTTCAAAATATGTACCAAGGCTTTGGAGTTAAAATTAGTATCACGTAGTTAAAAATCTCACAAAAAGAGCAAAAATGTTTAGCATCTAAATAGAATCTTAGCAAATTGCTCAAACCAAACAACTAAAAGACCATAAGACAAAAAAACCAAAATCATTATAATATGAAAGCAAATTTTTTTCCTTTCTTTGGGTTTTTGCACTAAACTTAATATTTATTGCTAATTTGGTCCACTCAATTATATTAACTTTTACATTTATCTTATGTTTAGTTCTTTATTTATTTTCCATTGATTAATTTTAAAAAAATGTTACTTTTATAGAAAAAATGTTTTAAAAAAGGATATTATTTAAATTCATTCATTTATATGTGCTTTTTTTTAAACATTATCAGCTACATATATTTGGTTTTTATCTACGATCTATCAAATGATATAAGGATATTTAAGCTAAAAACAACTATTGATTTTATTTAAATAACTGCTGAATTACTTTTATTAAAGTATCTATTTAATGTGTATCTATTACTGCAATTCAGGCATTAAAAAAATTCTTCTATTCTTTTGAAACCTTTCTGATCTCTCCAAAAAACATCAATATTGACATTACTTTTCAATGATTTGAAATAAAAATACAATATATTTTTGAAGCATTTAAAATAGTGCTGTGAACTTTCCTGAAATTTTCTGAAAATTCTTTGTACTTATTTTCAGTATTATGTATTAAATATTATGGAAATAAAATTCAATACACAGAGTATATATAAAAAAATAGTTTTCAATACAGTGCAAATTGTAAATAGCCATTTTATTGGGATAAAATAATGTAGTGCTCAGTACTATTTAAATAGTTTTGAATATCGTTTTACTTACTCTTGCATCCACCTGTTGGAATAGACCACGAGCTGTTTGCCAGGCAGTGTGAAGTAAGATCGCCAAAGGCTCTGAAACCTGGTTCACAAGTGTAATATAATTTATCACCAATAGCAAATTTTTCTTCTTTAAATGTTAATGGAACAACATATTGTGGGAACTGTTTCAGTGGTGCACATGTGACACCTGTAAAAATGTTTAAAAAAATTATACCAGTAAAAAAAATAATAAATTTTCATAAAATTCTGTTTTTTTTTTTCATAAGTTTTAATTGGAGAATTTGAATTTTTGCATTTATTCATATTTTTACATGTATTCATGAGTTTGCATTTAATTTTTTTAAACAAAATATGTAAATTTAAAAATTAAATTTTATGGTTTTTAAATTATATTTTGGTAAGAACAACTAAAAAAATTGTATGAATTTTGATAATTGCTAATATATTCTAATTCATTATTCTCTGGCATGCTATATTTCTATGAAATTGAGAAATTCACAGTTTTTAGAATCAAATTTCATCGATTTTCAGATCAATTAATTTTTATTTATGTAATAATTCTACAATATTTTTAATATCATGAACATTTTTGCATAAATTTATTCATTTTATTTTGTATATCATAGTTATTTTATTTCGCTTTTTAGATTTCGAACATTTTACGAAGTTCATCATTTTTTTTTTGTGGTTTTTTTTGTTCCAAATCTTTGTTATGTTTGTAACACTGTTTATTTGACATTTAGTTAGCATTATTCCCCCTTTTATTTTGTACTTTTACAAGAAATATTTCAAACTCATAAATTGATTGTTCAAAAAGCACATTAAAGAGAAATATTTTAAAATGCTACCATTTAAATTAATACTGCATAAAGTTTCCAAAAATTTTTCTAATTATGTTGGCTTGTTTGTTACAAACGTCTGTCTGAATTTGAATAAATAATTTAGAATAATATGCACATATTCTCATTATTCATATGCATTCTCACATTCATAAAATTGCTTTAAATGAAAGATTTAAAAAAAGATCTTTTAATTTTATTCATTTTTATACTCTGGAAAATACATGTTAAGATACGAGTTTTTATTCCATATAGAAATGACACTAATAAATCAAAAAACATAAAATGATGTTGTTAGCCATTATGTATATTGACTATTTCTTTTATATTTGTTTGAATTCTGTGAATCACAATTTGTTGAAAAACATGCTCACATTTAAATTCTTGCCTTTCAATTTTATTTGATTATAAAAGAATTTTTATGTTTTTGATCTTTCCACTACAAATTTCGTATAAACTAATAAAGGAAAATTAAAATCAATTTAATGAATAAGGTATATGTTTTCAGTTAATTCAAAATTTCTTCAATTCTGAAGGTTTGTGGAGGAGAATTTCGGGATTTTAAAAATAAGTTTGTAGTTAATTTCGTTCTTTTATCATCCTATCAATGCGATGCAACATAGAAAAATAATTTGAATTTAAACCTTAGCTATAAAGGTGATAGTAAACAAAATTGTTTTTCATCAACTCCTCCTTCCGTTTTATTTCTATTTATTTTTTATAATCTGTTTATGTTTTATTTATCTGTTCATGAATTTTAATAATATTAGTTAAATATGTTTTATTTATCTAATATGGTTTTAAGGAAAATGTTAGCATTAAAAAGTGGATCATAAATTGAAAAAGTTAGATTATTTTCACATGCAGTCATACCTCACATAACAAGAATCTCCTTTGCTGAATAATTTCGCAGAACGAATGACTACATGACATTGTGACATTACACGTAGAATTGGCTTATTCTTGGATATCAGTTCATGTTGAATGGTTATTCGAAAATGATCTTTAAATGGAAGAAATATACGCTGGAAAGCGTTGTTGAATGCAACTTTTAGAGAAAGGGGTATTGAGAAAGGTTGCTTTTTTTAATTGGTGATACAATTGACTATGGGCATAGAGGATGATAATGACATTGATGAACTAATGGAAAAACATAGACTACCAAAGAACTTATCTAGCTGCTTTCGGCATCGCAGAAAAAGTTGCGAAAGAAATTTGGTCAGGTGGCATGGAAATAAAAGCCTCCGTTGAGCAATAACCTTCTAGTTAAACAAGAGAAATGTTAAAACTGCATCGTTTGTTGAAAAGCATCACCTTAATCAGGCAGTAAAGCTGTATCTCTATTTCGCCACCTTTTGAAGCCTAGATAACAATGAATACCTTTAGACAAATTTCTTTAAAAAAAAACTATATGTACTATAAATAATGAATTGCATAATCATAAATTTTTTTGAGTATTTTTTTCTGCATGGAACGAACTCTCTTATTTTATATGGATTCCGACAGAAACAAATTGTCTCGCACTACGAGTAAGATTCACAAATGAAGTAAGCAAGATTCCATTGTGTGAAGTCGTAAAATTACTTACCCACGCATTTAGGAACAGGTTTATCCCATTTCCCAGTTTCCAAACATTTTGCAGTATCGCTTCCGATCATTTCATAACCCTTATGGCAAGCGAAAGTGACCCGATCTCCATAGTGACCAGGAACATCTTGCACAACATAACCATTTTCGGGAACATCAAGTTGTCCACACGAAATCTCTATTGTAAAAATTAAAACACAATAATTAAGAAAACTCCCCATCATATTTAAATGGTAATGGAAGGAAATAAACAATTCAGATGGTGAAATGATGATTACTTCTGCAAAGAGGCACTTCTCCCGACCAAGTACCATCTTCCAAACAAAATCTCTCATCTCTGCCAAAAATCTGATAGCCCTTGTCACAGGTATAGAGCACTGCGCTTTGGAATGAATAGTCTTCGCCGTCCACCTCTCCATGCTCCGGTACTTCTGGCGGTGGACAGGTGATTGGTACGCAGTGTGGGGGCTTTCCTTCCCACACCCCCTGCCAAGAGCATTCTACCGTGGTGCTACCGACTATTCGGAATCCCGGAAAACACTGGTAATAGCCCCGGCTTCCAACGGTCATGTTGTCTGGGACTGTAATCTTGCCAAATGCTATCGATGGTGGCTCTCCGCATAAAATTAGTTCGCAGTAAGTGCTAAAAACCAGTTAAATACACATATAACAATTCATATTAAATTGGAATCTGTCTTATTTATTGATATTGTCAATTTGTAATAAAAAAGTAAATTATAAAACTTGAAATTCAAGTCTGTTTAAATCAAAATGTTTCTTATGAGACAAATCATTAAAATGAAGTGGAGCAAATGTGTATTTGACGCTATTGCTAGATTGTGAATGTATTAATTTTTAAGTATTTTACGATAACACATTTTATAGGAAATTTTCTTTCGAATTTAAATTCCTAATCCATGTTCTTAATTAACTTAAAAAATGGATGATTTACTGAAATTCACTACAATTTGCCTTATTTAATTTTTGTAAATCTAACCCGGATTGCTATTATTGAAAATATAATAATGAAAAATAGGTTGGCATGTCCAATCTCTCACGATCTCCGGTGAAAAAGAAATTATGCATACAAATTCGATGTTTTTTCTATAAGTTGATATCGGTTAAAATAGCGTTACAAATAATAGTAATTCTCACACAAGAGCGATAAGAAGATACAGACTTTGTTATCTATGAAAACGTGTATTAAATATGCGCCACATAAATTCACATCGAATTAATTCTACTTAATCCGCTAATTTCAAATAACAGCGGAGCTATAGATCCGTACGGCTACAAGAGGAAAGGGCAAGAGATGACGCAAGGCCAGGAGGGACTTTTGCGAGAAATGAGAGCCAGGCGAAGTGAATTAAAGAAAAAAAAATCATGGAAAGAGGTTTCAGAAGATAAAGATAACAGAATTGAAGACGTCCTAGATGTCACAGTACATTTTAAATTTCGAGCAACGGTTAAGTAAGATGTTTTGACCATTGTTTAGACTTCCACTTTTCAGCGTTATTTATGTAGATCTGAAGAAAAAGAAATCACCAATGCTACATAAACCAGTAAAAAGAAGGGGAGGGGAATGTAGACTATAACTGACTGAGAAGCAAGATGCGTTTAAAAATTCAAATTACGAAGCTTTACTTATTCAATTCTATTTTAACTAAACAAAATTCTGTCCATTGGTTCGAGCTATTGATTATTATAAGCTATTAGTAAATAGCTGCCGGCTTGCTGGCACAGAGGTAGCGCGTCTGCCTCGTGTTCTGGAGGTCCCGGGTTCGAGTCCCGGTTCGGGCATGGGTGTTCCTTTGTGTGCTATCTGTGAGATGTGTGAATGTGCCCCCCTGTAAAAAGGGGCTGTGCAAGCGTATGTGTGTGTGTTTCATCTTCATATGAGCTAGAAGTCAGACTTCTGCCCTCGGGTGCTCAGGGGTTCATACCCTCAGAAGCTACTGCACCCCTCTTTCCGCGGTAAAGCGGACACGACATCATCATCATCAGTAAATAGCTAAGATGTATTGATTAGCATTTAAATGACTAGTAAAGGTATGGATCACTAAGAGAAGAGTATTAATAGTGTTGAAACTGTATGAAATCTTTACGAATAATGAGAGAGAGATATGTACTTCTATATGTTGACGATCAAATGGACAGACAGTAAAATTTACAGTCGACTATTTTGGAAAATATTCCTAGGAAGATAAAAATGTGCATCTCGTACAGTTTTTTTCTTTTACAATTTTAATTAATTAACTAAAAATTAAGCTGAATTTTGGCGTCCTTCTGCTATAATTTCCGAAATTATTATTGTCCAAATATGAGTTGAAGCATTTCAAAATTTTGAAAAACTATATTTTGATTGTACCAATTTTATAGTCTAGAATTTTTCTGAATTTTGACAATTTTTATTTATTTGACTAATATCATCTAATTATTATTAATTATTATTATAGTTCACTTTGTTGTTCTGAAATATAAGCCGTTTTAATCCTTTAACAAGTGTTTAATCGTGTTATTTTCTTTTAACGTTGGCTTAAACTAAAGATATAATATTCTGTTACACAGATGTTAATCTGTGAAGTTTCAATATTATGTGATTTAGAAGGATGAACTAGATATTTACGTTTTTAATAGTACACTTAGAACTTGGGATTTTAGATAGAACTTCAAACTTCTGTTAATTGTAACTTCGTACGCAATTAAATTAACAAAGCAATTAAAATAACATGGCTTTAATGCCAGAGAATTGAGTGGAATCATGGACAGGAAGTTATATCTAAACGATTTATTTCAAATAAAATATAACTAATATTCCGAAGAGCCAGTTGATCACCCGAGGAGACTAGTTTGTTTTAAGAATCTGACTCATTTCATTATCTTTTCCGTTCATAAAGCTTTCTCAAGACATCAGTTGTCATGTAAAATACATTTAAACTTAGTAAGACGATTTATCGATTTCTTTGCATGAAAAGTGAATTACAGTAAGACCCCGCTTAACGCGGGGGATACGTTCCATCAAAGTAGAGCGTAATGCGAAACAGCGCTAAACGTGGCTATCTTTACATGTAAATATTGGGGTTAGGGGAAGATGGCTAGGAAATTGGTTAGGTATTAAATTTAAAAAGTATGTTTTTTTAATAAAAATAAAACCAAACATTTATTTCTTAAAGCCCAAATTAATACCACATTATTATTTCTTGCAAAAACAAAAACAAAATATAAATAACAAAAAGAATATTCTTAAAAAAACAAATAAAATTCTAAGTCAGTCATATTTAGTTAGCCTTCCGCGTTTTCAGTGTTCTGCCTTTTTGTGACAAAAGCATCTAATGTTGTTTGCCTTTTTCTTTTGCGTTGTTCTCTTAAAAGTTCTTCATAAACGGATAGAGCATCTCTAACACCACGCCTTACTTTTGAGCTCCTGTCAAAATTCGGATCATTTTCAATGAATTGATCCATTATTTCAGTTATGGTAGACAAACTCCTTTTTACAAACGCCATCGAAAGTTTTTTTTCCTCTTTTTCTGAATCACTGCTGTCAACATTTTTGTTTTCTTCTTGTTCAGTTAATTCCTTGAGCTCCTCATTAGAAAGACTAGCCGCTGCTTCTTGAATTATTTCTTCGACATCTTCCACATTTACCCCTTCAAAACCGGTTTGCATCGTTAATTTCACTATCTCTTCCACTATTTCATCCACATCGCAGAGTGTCCAACGTCATCGCTCTTACTTAAATCCGGCCAAATATTCTTCCATACTCCTTTCAAAGATCTTTCTGTCACCTCATTCCAAGAAAGGCCTATGTTTTCTACAGCATCCACGATGTTGTAGTTTTTCCAAAATTCTCTTATGGACTGGTTCTCTTCTCCGTCTGTTTTTTCAAACATTTGCTTAAAGGTTCGCCGCAAGTAATAAGCCTTAAAATTTGATATAATGCCTTGGTCCATTGGTTGAATTAAGGCAGTTGTGTTAGGCGGCAAGAAAACCACTTCGACTGGAATGCATGTTGTTAAGTCTGATAAATTTGTTGGGTGGCTTGGAGCATTATCAATTAACAAAAGTGCTTTTTGTTCAAGTTTTTTAATTTCGCAATAACGTTTAACAGACTGGCAGAAATGTTCAGTGAACCAATCCTGGAAAATTTTCGCAGTTATCCATGATTTTTTATTAGACTCCCAAATTACAGGTAAAGTTGATTTATATATGCCTTTCATCGCTCTTGGGTTTTTGGAATGGTAAATTAGTAATGGTTTTAATTTAAAATCTCCGCTTGCGTTACCACCTAGTAGAAGGGTTAAGCGGTCTTTTGCAGCTTTAAATCCTGGTGCCCGTTTCTCTTCACGGGATAGAAATGTTCGTTTCGGCATTCTTTTCCAAAACAAGCCTGTTTCATCAACATTAAAAACCAATTCTGGAGGATACTTTCCTTCTTCAATTATTTTTTTTAATATCGCTGGAAATTCAGCCGCCGCTTTTGTATCACCACTTGCTGTTTCTCCTGTAATCTTTATGTTGTGAAGGTTATTTCGATGTTTAAATCTATTAAACCATCCTCGACTAGCAACGAAAGTTTCACTTTTGTCAATTGTCTCAGCCTGAATGAAATTAAAAATTCTTCTAGCTTTTTCCATTATGATAGATTGGCTTAAGGACATATTGCGGTCAATTTCGTCGTCATTCCATATAGACAGTCGTTTTTCCATTTCCTCTATGATATTATTTCTAGAACGGGTAATTCTGGTTGCAGAGCTTGACGTAGTTGCAGTTGCCGATGACAGTATTTTTTCTTTATTCTTCATGATGGTCCGTATTGTTGAAGTTGGCAAATTCAATGAAGCACTAATTAGAGTTTGACGTTCACCAGAATCTAATCTTCTAATGACTTCCATTTTAGTTTTGAGTGAAATGCTTTTTCTGGTTGTTTTCTTTTCTTTTTCATTATCATCCATAGTAAAAAACTAAAGATCAAAATATTTGACACTGTAATACAGTATTAAATGTGTAAATTAATACCTACTTACAATAATGTCAACAAATGTTTCCTATAATAAAAATATGTCTGTACAATACCGCACCAAACAAGAAATACAAGTACCCTCTTTCGGATATGTATTTGAAACCTATCGCTGCATAATATTTCGGGGAATCCCCGTATGCTGCGAGCGATTTCGTGGAATCTCCGGGTTGAAATAAAAGAGCGCTAAACCGAAACAGCGCTAAACGAAACAGCGTAAGTGGGGTCTTACTGTATATAGAAATTATTTATGCTCAAATATTTTTCACAGTAGGAAGAAACTCACTTGGTGATGTTCCATGCTCCATTTCCAATGCAAGTGTGTTTCGGCGATCCTATTAATTTGTATCCTTTCTTACAAGAGTAAATAGCTTCACTCAGCCCAGGCACGTTCTTTACTGCCACGCTCCCGTCCTTGATATCTGGTGGCGGTTCGCAATGCAGAACTTCGCAAACAGGAGGTTCACGCCATTTTCCATCGGATTCGCATTCGATACCTGCAAAGATTAAAAGATATTCTGTTTTAATACTTAAGAATTGAAAATACTGTGTTGATCGTTTATAAAATTGATCTCTATATATAATATTGAATGTGTTTTTTAAACCTTATGCAACCCCGTACTCTAAAAAGTAAATAGAAAGAAATTTGGTTGGTTATATTAAATTACGATACTTAAAGAATGGTTTTAGAAAATAATTATAACAATTTTATTAATCTTCTCAAGAATTAACATAATAACTTCGAGCCAAATTTTGAAGAATACATCCCATCTACAAGATTTATGTATTTTCAAATAATACCTTTTTTTTATTCTAATTTCTTATACCGAGTAATCTTTTATTATAAGGAAAAGCAGTGACTTTCCCCTTTTCTACTCTCTCGTATCTGTAACATAGAGAAAATATAGTAATCGTTCGAAAAAATCCAACTCGAGACTAGACGACCGTTTTAGACGCCCCGAGTCTCACTCACTCTCTCTCTCTCACACACATACACACACACACACACACAAATTTGAATCTCGTCTATCTGTCTGTGATAAAGATAACTAAAAACGCTTTGATTTAGATGGATGAAATTTGGTATAAGGCTTTCATAACTAATTTGTAAATTTTCTGTCAATTTTTGAGCTAAATCCGCTAAGAGAAAATCTATCTGTCTGTGTCGAATATAATTTAACACGATATCTAGAAAAAGAAATTTCTTTCGTCATCAGCATTAACTCTTTTAGTCTAAATGGGTGAATATCCTCTCCAAAATATTTTTCTCATCTTGAAAATAATTGGTTTTTCTAATTATATTTAGATTTTATTGTCTTTTTAAATCGTCTCTGCTCCATTTTTCGTTTTGTCTTACCTATCAATTTTACGTGCTAAATTTTAAATTATTGGAAAAATCAGGTTTTTTTCCCCCCAAATCCTACTATTAGTTTGAACTTTCCCTAAGCACGTACATACACACTTAAATGCATATATATATATATATATATATATATATATATATATATATATATTCTTTAATTAAATTTGATTAATTTTTAATACTTTAAGTAGAATTTTAGCAGTTTGTAATGTCAATTGAAATCAGCAGGCAGTAGCTCAGTCGGCAAAATGCAACGATTCAAGTATTTTTCACGTCAAAGTGAAGAATGCGAGTTCAATTCTTTCGGAAATCAATCATTTTTTGATAAATTATCTATATTAGTTGTAATTATTTAATAAAAAGAAACAAATAAAATAAATTCTTTGTTGACCTAAGAAGGAATCGACCTATTATTTTTTTAATATTATTTGTTTAATCTAGTTTTAAAACTGCCATTGAATTGATTTTAACCATTTGTCGGGCGCAGTTTAGCTAAAACATGGCTCTTGCGCCAATAAAATCTTAAAAAAAAGAAGAAGAAAAAAAACGAAAAAAAATAGATGAATAAAATTTGATGTACAGAATTAACATCTTTAGTTTAGACACCTTTGAAGTTTTGAGACAAATCCAACAAGGGATTGACTGTGTATCTATTTTCAGAAGCACGTAAACGTTATAATGCATAGATGCAATTACCTAAATATATACGAATTGATATGGGATTTTGTGACTGTAACTGTTTTGTATCAAAGTTTTTGTTCCAATCGGTTGGAAAAAGCGCATCGGAAACAAAAACTCGATTTTTAGATACTATTAGTTGCATTAAACTCGCCCATAATTACACGATAAATTCAGTAAATATGCTAAGTTAAAATTTAATATTTAATTAGAGAACGTCAATGCCATGTCAATGGCGTAACAGCTTCAGTAATATCAAAAACATTTTCCTTCATATATTATGATTTTTTAAAAAATGATTTCATTGATTTTGGGGGCAGTTAAATACATGGCGTAAGATTTTGAAATATTAACGCTGAATAATAAGTGAAGGACAAAAGAAATGCAGATTGTTTAATAACATGCAAGCATAGACTTATTTCCTGATTTGAATACTTTAAAAATATTTCCCATAAGAAAATCCTATTATGACTGACAAATTAGAAATTCTTTGACCTCTCATTAAAATGCAGTCATGTCCAACGCTTTGTATATAGCGATTTAAAATATATACAACATATATTATTATGCTCCTTTAAATGTAGGTGGTCATTTTCATTTACATCCCTTTGTCAAAGAATTTAATCATTTGAAGAAATTTATTCTTTAAATTGAATCTAAGCAAGTCGTAATAGCTGTTATAAGAGACATAAAATAAAATGAAATAAGAATATTTAGGAATATTTTAAAGAGATTTGACTTAGACTTAAATGAAAATCTGAAGAGTTCTTTAGTAAACAAATCTTAATTCAATAAAGAAATCAATTAAGAATATTGGTAATAATTTAGCATTAAAAAGAAAACATCTATTTTTTTGAAAAGTTAATAAAAACAGTTTATGAAAAATTGTTTCATACTCACTTCGATGAATAATTTCATCTTTTTTCAGCCACATGAAAAAATTATCATTGAATACAATTTATTACAAATTTTATTTCATTACATTCTAAAGCAGCCAGAATGTGAATAAAACAAGAAAAATGTTAAGAAAATATTTAAATCAAAGCTCTTTCTATCCTTAGTATAAGAAGGAAAATGTTTTTAGAAAGGTGCAAAAGAAATTTTTTTGGAAACTAAATATTTGAGAAAGTAGCAAATTTTACCTTCAAAATGTTAATTCTTGTCTAATTCGAAACAATCGCAAAATTCTATCGAAAGAAAAATCAACAATTTTGTATTTTTGCTCTATTAAGCATTTTAATATATTTTCGTAACTAAGAATTAATTAAAGAAATTTTTCTTCTGTTTATGTTTATAATTTTGTTGTTGTTACTATTAGTACTTGCCATGGACAAGCCCCGCGGATACATCAGCAGACTTTAAGCCAAAGATATTCGCCTTTTGTTTTACAATTAACGCCATCTTGGGCCAAGAGTACGACTTAATTACGCAAACGTCAATATGCACTTCATTCATGCATATTCATTCATTCATCTCAGAACGTAATTTAGATCTGGAACAGAGAACGATCACCTCTGACCCAGTACCCCCAGCGAAATTACTCTCGACATGGAGGACTTCGCGACCACAACAGATTTAACGAGCGGCAGCCGCCCCACACTCAGAGAATCTTCGGCCGGTGAGTTTCAAACTCGCAACCTAAGGGACGTGAATCCTTCCACTGGGCGAATCTTTCCATCTACCCACCGGGCTATTCCGGCTTAATTATAATTTTACATTCATAAAACGTGTTCATTTTAGTTTTAGCTATTGTTTTCAATAAATGAAAGATAAAAACTGGAAAGGGCAACAAAATTATATTGTAAGCTTGAATGTTTTATTTATTTAATTTAAATGCATTTAATATGATATTTATTTTTTTATACATTCATAAAATATGCAAAAGTAGATATTTCCATAAAAAAATAAGTACTTACTTACTGCTCCTTTTAGTTGATGACCGTGCTCACACATATATGTTACTTTTCCACCAAAAGTCCAACCTCCTTCTGTGACAAACTGGGAATTTTCTACATGAGGCGGCGGTCCACAATCAACTGGTTTGCATGATATCTTGTTTCCAGACCACTGGCCATTATTGTCGCACAGAATTGTATTGTTGCCTTCAACAATGTAACCTTTATCACACGTATAATCAATAGTTTGGCCTACTACATAGGGTCCAATTGGAATTTGTGAATTGAAAATAGCGTCAGGAACATCACAGAGATATCGCTTGCATTTTGGTACGTTTTTAGACCATTTCCTAGTCGAAGTGCAAGTAATGCTTTCAGGGCCGTCAATTTTGTACTTTGAATTGCATTTGAATTCCAGTTTCGAACCATAGGTATAGTTTGTACCAATGACACGACCATGCTTTAAGCTTTTGATAACAGGACATGTAATTAATTTGCATATTGGAGGATCCGTGTTCCAAGTTTGATTCGTTAGGCAAGTGCTGTTAGGGGAACCAAGCATTTCGTAACCTTCGCTGCAGCTAAAATGAACTGTGCTTTCAACTACTAATGCTCTAAAGAGAACAGTACCATGTGCTGGTGGTATGGGTCTTGAGCAAGGAAGTGGTACACACTTAGGTGCAGCATCATTCCATACTTTTTTTGCCGAGCATGTAAGGATAGAACTTCCTTCAAGGTCGTACCCAGCATCACAAGAGTAACGAACTGTTGAGCCATATGTGTAGTTATTTCCTTCCACGCGACCATGATCTATGCTTGATGGAGGGGCACAAGATACAATTTTACAAACGGGAGCTTCAAGACTCCAACTTTCGTTCACCAGACATGATCTTGTCATTGTTCCTTCAAGTTCATAGCCGTCATTGCAATGATATGTTGCAGTACTGCCAACTATAAGACCTTCTACTTCTACCCATCCATTTTCCAGTGGTGGTAATCGATCACATTCTCTGATTATGCAGTTAGGTTCTTCACCACTCCAGCTACCAGATAATCCACATAATCGGACAGATTCACCAATTAATTTATAACCCGGTGAACATTCGTAGGTTGTTGAGGCGCCGTATCGTGACGAGTTCCATTTAGCATAGCCATGAGGAATATTCTGTACAAGAGGACAGACAATTGGCTGACAGCTGGGTGGACCAAAAGACCAAGTAGCGTTCGCTTGGCATTTCCTCGTAGATGGTCCTTGAAGTTTATAACCAACATCACACTTGTAATTTATTTCTGACATGAATACATATGAATTGATTGCCATTTCTCCCATCATTATATTTTCTGGTGCATTACACTTTACTGGTTTGCATTGCGGAGTTTCATTCGACCAAGTTCCATTTTCTTGGCAAACTCTTGTATTTTCACCAATGAGTTTATGGCCCTTAGAGCAGCGATACATAATTTCATCTCCAAGATGGAAAATATTTGATCTAGCCGCATCCAACATTGCTTTCCCATCGATTGTTATATCTCCCCTTGGTCCAGCGTCAGGCCATACTTGAACTTCTCTTCCAGTAGCACCCTGAGAGAAACTATGAACCAAAACTTCTCCATTCGGTAGAGGATCTGGCAAAGGACAAGATATTTGTTCGCAAACGGGGGGATCAGAACTCCATTTTCTATCTTCTTGGCAAGTTAAAATAGACGCTCCATGCAATTCATAACCTCTGTCACACTTATATGTTACACTCTTTCCATATTCAAATAAATTGCCTTCATATTTTCCGTTAGATATATTTCGTGGTGCTTCACAAACTACAGGTTTGCAAGTAGGTGGCTTTCCACTCCAGCTGTTGTCGTTTTGACATGTATGCTCGGCTGTTCCAATAAGTGTATGGCCCTTAGTGCATTTATATGTTATTCTCGCTCCATTACGGAAATCAGATGCTGAAATAAAACCATTTTCAACATGTTTGGGTTCTGGGCACTGAATGCCTTCGCATGTCGGAAATGGAGCTGACCATTTACCACTGGATTCACAGGTTAGTGTTTTTTCGCCTATTAGCTTCCAACCAACATTGCAAATGAAATGAATGGAGCTACTGAAGGAGAAATTTTTGCCATCTATGTAGCCAAATTTTAGAACGGGAGGTTTGGTACACTGGATTATTCTACAAATGGGTTGCAAACCGGTCCATTTTCCTTGCCCATTACAAACGATTCGCGGATGTTGATATTCAAGATTGAAGCCTTTTTTGCAAGCATATTCTACTTCAGTACCAACTGTTAAATTCTAAAAATGTAAATAGAGTTCATTATTATTTCAAGGAAGAAAAAGATACATCAATAAAAATTATTTTACCTAAATTAAAAACTAGCCATTAGAAAACTTAATCATTTTATTAAAATAATTTAGAATTTCATAATACATACCTCTTTAGCAGTCAAAGAATGTCCATTTTGGATACTAGGTGGATCTGGACAATAGATGCGTTGACACACTGGATCTCGATCACTCCACGTTCGATCAGATCTACACACTCTTTTACGTGCTCCCCTGAGTCTGTAGCCCGTGTCACAAGAATATTCTATTTTTCCACCAAAATGTGAGGATTTCACATTAATACGTCCATGTTTCAAATTTGGAGGAAGTTTGCACTCAACAGGTTTGCATTGGGAATCAGCCCCACTCCATCTGCCATCAGGGAGACATGATCGTTTCTGGTCCCCAACTAAATCATAGCCTTCAAAGCAAGTAACAGTGAGGGTATCTGCAAAACTAAAATATTCATAATTAACAACTGCAGACTATACAACTGTGTTTGAATGATTTTCGTCTCAGTGACTTGGATAATTTTAAAATGTTATTAGTTATTTAGAAACATATTGTTACAAGCGGGCGGGCACCATGAAAGTGCACCGAAGGAGCAGGCGTTGGCGACGGCTGACGAAGAACTTCGCGCCAGCAGTGTTGATTTGGCGAAAAGAATAGTCTGGTAGAATAGGATTATTCACGAAGATCCACGTGCTTTTGGACGCTCGCTCGGCTATATAAGGGACGGTTTCCCGCAGTTTTGGCAGTTCCTCTCGGAAGAGTAGCGACTCGTTGTAGCGAGCTGATTACTTTTCTCGCTTGTTATTAGTGAGCTGTGTTTACGTTGGCTGTTAACGTTGTATAATTGAACTCGCTGCGATTTACTGTTGCTGTGTTATACGATATATGTTTTGCAGTCTGTATTTATTGAGCGTAAGGGTTGTTTTTATGCTGTTAGTGACTGTTGATTGCTGGATTGTTTTTATTTGAAGTTTTCCTTTCTCAAGTCATCCTGTAAATAGCTGTAAATAAATTTGTTTGTGCTATCCTCAAGTAAAATCCATTCAATCCGAACCCACTACGCTAAAAAGGTAACAATATTTACTGGACAGAAATTAGCATTTAAGAATAAACGTCTTTATTTTAATTTCTTTGTTTAATTAGATATTTCGTTATGAGTAGATACTTGTTTTTTATCACTATTGTATTAATCTTTTAATAATTTCTTTATTTTTTTAAGTTAAAAATATATCATAATTTAAGGTATATGTTAATGAGCAAATTTCTATAAACCCCTAGAAAATTCACACATTTTTCGAAATATTTTTCAACAAAATGATTCGCACTGCTGTTCTTAACATTTCTTGAATCTTTATTTTGTTAACACAAACACTTTTTTTACTATGCCTAGATACTGAAGGAATTATGAAATAAAGCATTGACGCATTTTAGCTTGATCAAACGAACATTTCACAGTTTTGCTTGTCTTGTAGTAAATCAAACTTTCTGAGATTATATTTGTTTGAGAATTAGTGGAAATTATTGAATTAGAATTGGGAAAATACTCTAAAAATTTTATTAAGTAGCTCCAATGGAAAACATCAATCAATAATTTCATTCAATATATTACTTTAGTTCATTCTGATTATGCAAAAGCTAATTATAGAGTAGAATAACATTTAATACAAAAGCGATTTGCATACAAAAACATTTAAGAACAAGAGCGATATTATATAGATGATATGAATCTAAATCTACCAGTTTTCGCATGCAGTTTAGCTTTCCTATATAAGAAATTACCGTATTTCCTATCAAGGACTCAGACAGAAAATAATGATGCAAAAATGATTTTTGATAAAGTTAAAGAATTAGATATTATGTAAAGAAAAAAATGAACTGAAAAAAAATTCTGATTCGTTAAAATTTTTGAGTAATTAAGTTTTTTAGGGGGGGTGATATGATTTGTAATTTACTTATCAAAATTAATTTAATTTGTTGCTTACATTATTTTTTTAAATATTAGTTTTCGTTAAGTATTAGTTATTAATTTTCGTAATTTATTAAGATATTAATTTTTAAACATGTATAATTTATTAAATCTACATAAAAATTGTAAAAATTGAATAATTTGTGTGAAAAAGTAAGTAATTTTCCAGAAGGTAAAACCGTAAAGGTAATGAAAAATTAGTAAAAATGTACCATGTATGAATTGCGGGGGCAATAATGCTGTTCATTAATTAATTTTTTCTTATAATCTTTTATTTCAGGACTTTATATTTGCTTTTAAAAGTTGCTTTTATTATAAAAAATAAAATTCTTTTTTTTCTCAAAAAAAGAGAATAAGCACACGAGAAATTAATGCTATAACATCAAAAGAAAAACACTACTTATGAGGATATTTACTTGAAAATTTTATTGTAGATTTATTTATTATTAATATCATAATTTTTAAATTTCCAATCCGCTAAAGGAGTTTTCTTTTATAAATAAACTCAGGAGTTAATTTTCAACAGAAAGAGTTAAAAACATCAGACACGATTGAATAGATCAGAAGAAAGAATTTTACAATTATATTTATATTGCATTTAGTTGAAAAATAATTTATCATTTGTATAAAGCATAATAATAATAAATAAATAAATAATGAAGATTAAAATGAAATCGGCCATACATATTTCAATGTATCATGGCAGAACATCATTTCTTGAACGGTCAAGCACCACGTGCTCGTACGAGTTTAATAATATTTTTATTCATTTTAAATGTTTCATTGAATGAGTCACTATAGTATTGCAAACGATCTAAAAAAACTTTGTCTTGCATTTATTGTTTTAAAAAAATCCCATTTTATTTCATTTCATATAATCACGTGCTAAAAACGACATTTTTCACGGTTTTATTTGATGTAGTCATTAACTTATTTTTTTTAATCAGAGGTTTTGTAAATGCGATAACAACACGTTCTTATAAGCTGGTTTTTTTTTTGAGATGATCGAGCAGATAATAACATTTTAATTTTTCACTTACGGATTTTTGTTGACGAAGAAAACATCATTCCCAAAACAATATCATGTTCAGACATGATAAAAAAAGCCGAAACTTAATAATATTTTTTTAACTAAATTTTTCTGACGTAATTAAAATTCAGATATAAAAAATTATACCATAATACATTATGCTGTATTACAGTTGTTGAGTCCATGAGATTCAAGATTTCTCTTTTTGGAATTGGCAACAAAGTAAAAGAGATTTTGAAAATATAACGAAAGAGATAGGCGTTTAATGTTTGTGCTGTTTTGTTTTGTTTTAAATATATATGATTAATGTTTTCTTCAGCGTTATCATCTATGAAAAAAACTGCCTACATTTACTTTTCTAAGTCAATCCTAATAGCAATTACAACAATGTTGTATTATATTTTTGCCATATTCGTGATTACAAAAATGTATTCCGTTGTAAATACTTCTATATTATAATTAGCCTGAAATAATTAATCTTCTCTGTTTACTTGTGATATCAAATGGCAACATTTAAAGATCTAGTATTATTACTATGCAATTCAAAAATATCTGCGAAAAATATTTAAATTAGTATTTTTTTAAAAATATGTTACAGTTGTATGGAAACATATTTATTTCTTATATATCCTTACCTGTGTCCTCTCCAGGCTATTTCTCCATTTGATGGGGCAACGGGTATGGGGCACATAATTTTTTCGCAATGGGGCCCCACTCCAGACCACGTTTTGTTTTCCTGGCACGTTCGTGTAGCTGATCCAATCAAATTAAATCCCACTTCGCATTCGTACTGTATTGTTGCGTCCACCATATTATTATCACCTATAAATTCATTCAATAAGTATTTATTTTGTAATTGCATATAAAAATTATTGAAATGCTACATTGCAAATATTACTTGTAAAGGAACTATTTTAAAGAAACAGAAATGGAATAATATAAATAATGCTAGTTAAACGCTAAGTAATATTTGTATTAAATTTAAAAGTAATGAATAAATTGTTTCCTTTTGAGAAATTTTTCTTTAAAATATCGTTCAAAATTAAATTATTAATTATTAATTAATAATTAATAATTAATAATTAATTATTTCTAGGAAAAAATATTTTTACTTCCAAAAATTGGAAAGTTGGAAGCAGTAAAAAATAAGTAAAAAAAGTAAGTAAAAAAATTGAGCATAAAATTTTATACTGAGAACTATTCCATTTTCTTTGACATTGGATGTGTTTCATATTTACAGAATCATATTTAAAAAAGTATAAACTTTATGAAAATGATGCCCCAAAAAAGACACACACACACACACACACACACACACACACACACACACACACATACACACATTTGTTTAACCATATGCAAAAGCTATCAGTAAGAAAATAATGTTAATGATTTTATACATTGGTCCATTTTTATTTCTTAAAAAAGTAACGACTATTAATCCTCTATAAATTTTCTATCAACCCAATATAAAAATACTTTAACTTACTTTTGATTCACATTAGTTTTTAACCCATTTTGTAAGTGATTATATTAGTTACAAGGAATGCATTTTTTTGTAATAAGTATGCTTTAAAAGGGATGCTTTTTAGCTTACTGTCATGAAATCTGACATGTTTTTCCAAAAGGAAGCTTTTATATGAGAAATAAGAAAAAGCCTTTCCTCTTTTTAAGTTTAGGAAAGGTAACAGTTATGGTTTTTTAGATCGTATATTGTGTTGCCAATTTTTGTATTTTTCATTCAGATTAGGGCCTCGAGATCAGGGAATAATATTTTATAATGAAACAAAATATCATCTAATCCATAAACAGAATCAAAAAGTACAGTATCTGTATAATCCATAATAAATGGATTGCTTCTACTTGCCTAAGATGCGACCGTTAGCAAGACTGAGTTTGTTCATCGGGCATCTGATGGCAACACAAGACGGATCTGCCCCGCTCCAAGTTTCATCAGACAAGCACACTCTTTCAGACGGACCTTTTAATTCGTAGCCCCTGTGGCAAGTATACTGGACTACGCTACGGTAAGTTGTATCATGAGTTCTGATTTCACCATTGAGCAAAGATGGAGGCTGAGCACATCGAATTTGAACACACTGAGGCTCTGGTCCTTCCCACTGTCCATCTGCTGTGCACAGTCTTTGAACTAAGCCAATGAGTTTATAGCCTTCGTCGCAATAGTATTCAACTCCTGACCCGTATCTAAAAGATCAAAAAAAATTATTTATACAAACTAGTTAAGAAAAAAATTTGCCTTTTTAAAAGAAAACTGTTCAGATTTCAGACAAAAATAATTAAACAATTATTGGTTTTTTCCGTTAGCCGGGCGCAAATGTCGCCAATTGTGAACCAAATGTGAGCCGAGTCGCCAAGCTAAGCGAATAGCAAAACAGTCGACGGAATGACGATTTATCGCTCGCCTCTGGCTAACGGCAAAGAACTCAATTATTCATTAAATATCATTTGTTACAGTCTATTTTTAAGTAAACATACATTCATATTTTCGGATAATTCATTTTCTTAATGCATTTTTTTCAGGTGCAATTTTTAAACAACTATATTAGAAACATTTATAGCTGCATCTATTTCACTTTACATTCAGAATTGTTTCCTATTTAAATAAAGAGAAATCTACAGATAGCAAACATATATTGGATTTCTGTAAATGAAAGACATACCTGTTATCTGAATAAATAAGGTAAGCATGTGACACTTTAAGAGGATCTGGACAACGTATAATATCACAAGTCGGATCGTGGCCACTCCATTTTCCATTCGATAAACATTCCCTCGTATTTGGGCCCTCCAAACGAAAGCCTTCGCGGCAAGAATAAGTTGCTCTACCACCAAATACCAAACTTGTTGTTTCCAAAATAATATTTTCTCCCTAAACAAATAAAAACAAAAACAAAATTAATGAATATTGTAAACAACTAAAATTCATCATTCAATGCACAGTCACCTCGTAACCATATTCCAAAAGTACGTATGTATTAGTTGTATTCCAAAGATTGATCGCCAAAGTTGTCATATTGTCTATGTCTATTGACTATGCTCGTCCATACAAAATGGTTAAATTTAAAATCACGAATGGTTTGGCTTAAGCCACAAAATCGCCAATGCAATGTAGTTAAGCCAACAGTTCGCCAACGACGTGTATTTAAACTAACAGTTCGCCAATGCCAGGCAGTTAAATCAAAAGTTCACCAATGGCATGCGGTTAAAACAAAAGTTCTCCAATGCTATAGGGTTAAATCAAAAGTCTGTCAATACCATGGAGTTAAAGCAAAAATTCGCCAATGTCATGCGGTTAAACCAAAAGTTCGCTGATGGTATGCAACTAATACACAAATACTATTTCAATTTAAGCATGGAATTTTATTCTATACTTCCGAAAAATGTGTAAAATCTGCTTTATATACCTGAGAAAGAGGGCCACAAGCAACAGGTCTGCATTCTGGTGGGCCCGGTTCCCATTTCTGATCTTCCATACAAACTCTAACCGTTTGACCTACAGGCTGATATCCCTCATAGCAATAATATGTTACTCTCTGTCCAAATCTCTGACCATCACTCTTCCAGTAGCCATGATCAATGTCTTCTGGCGGAGGGCACTCCACAGGTTCACAGCTAGGAACTTCGTGCAACCATTGGCCAGTTTCAAGACAAACTCTATCCGCTTCACCAATGAGTACGTATCCTGGATTGCAACTATAACTTACGGTGTTTCTTACAGTCCAGTCGCTGCCGATGTACCTAAATTAAAAGTGAGTAGAATGAATTAAGAATAAACAGCAAAAACGTACATCGTTAACAAAAAAAATATTTTTTACCTTCCATTCGATATTGATTCTGGTTGGCTGCAGCTTACAGGAACACAGGTGGGTGCTTCCCCACTCCATTCGCCATTACTTCTACATTTTCGAGAACGTATTCCCTGCAAGAATATAGGATAACTTTTTAACAGCAAAATAAATTTTGTTATTATACACAAATTATAGAGTTATTAAAGATATCATAAACTGCCTATAAATTCTGTTGTATAAACGTAAGTTTAAAAAATAACATTTATGAATAATAAAATGAGCAAGATATTATAAACGAAAATATTTATGAGCAAAATATTATATTTTGTACATGTTATGTGAGAAATAGCCTTTAAAATATCTTGAAAAAGAGCTAAAACTGGCATTTCCCCCCCAGGTAATATGAGATATTGCCCAGGTCGACTGAGAGTTTAGAATTAAAAAAAAACGATATGGTTTGTCTCCAGTTACAAACATGCAAATAATAGAAGATTAAAAACAGTAACATGTGAAGGGGAAAAAATTGACATATTACTGCTGTTGGTAAAATGACATTTTCATTTGTCAACAGCTAAACATTGAAATTTAAACAAAAGCTATTACTATTCTTCAGAGGCAGTCAGTGATGATTTATAAACATTTTTTTAAGATGCTATATTAAATAATTTATATTCTATAAAATAAACACGAAATAACGTTGAACAATTAAATCCAATATTACAATAAATAATAACTAATTTGCATTATTTTACATGCAATAAGAATGCTTAAGAGAATTCCAAACCATTAATTCTCATAAGCATTGTTATCATTCTATATTTCACCTGTTTAAGAATTACCCTTTTTTGTGAAATGTTTCATAGTTTCGATTGGATTTTTGTGGAATGAAAATTTCTTACTTGAAATGTTGATGCGCTGATTTAATACACGATTTATCTGAAATTTAACCGCTGAATTAATATTTGTACATTTATTCCTTGTGGCTAACTCGTAGTTTCAAACATTTTCTTAATAAGTGTAACAACGTTTCAATGTAAAGTTTAGCTGATGTTCCTACTCAACCATAAAACATTTATTATTCCAATTATCTTTTTAGAATTCAGACTTACAGATGGTAATCAAAATAAGGGAAACATCTTAAATTTATAAAGAATCCTTTATCAGTATGTTGTAGGACCGCCTTTGGTATGTGATACATTTTGGATTCGCTTAGGAATCGATTCACGCAACTGTTGATTAGTGTTTAGAGGAATATTGTACCATTTTTCCCGGGTATATTGTGAAAGTTCTGGGAGAGTGTCGGCGGAGATATCGATACCATATTGAATGCTCTGAAATAGACCATAAAAGTTCAATTATATTGAACTGGGTGAATGTTCGAACCAAGGCAGATATTCCAGAACTTCATCCTTGTGTTCATTAAATCACGAATGGACAAGTCTCGCTGTATGGATAGATGCAGTATCATCCTGGAAAATTCCCTCTCCTGTTGGAAACAAAGTTTGCTTCATAGGATCCACATAGTCAGCTAACACTTCTCTATACTTTTTTCCTGTGATCCTTCCTGTCAGGGTTACGATTGGTCCAGCAGAAAACCATGACTTGACTGCCTATATCATAACAAATCTACCTCCATACTTGATAATTGGAAAGAGACAAGCATGGTCATGCGCTTTTGCAGGTGTCCTCCAAACGTGCACCCGTCCTGTTGTAGAGAAAAGTGTGAAACATGATTTGTCAGAACATATTACTTTCTTCCATTTCTTCAATCGATCAGGTTTTGTGAGTGTGACATACTGTAGACGACGTTTACCGATAATATATGTGACAAGTGGCTTGGGAGTTGCTGCTCTGCCACAAGTTTTCTATTTATGAAGGTACCCTCTAACTGTAATCACTGCCACAGGAAAATCCAGATGGAGATTGGGCTTTGTAATCACTTTTGTTGAAGCTGTTCGCTTTTTAGACATTACAATATATATATACTTCAATATCCGTCGATGGATTTTATTTCTACCCAATGTTTTGCTTTGCCTAACTTGTCTTGCCTAGTTGTGTGTATACTGCCATGAATTTAGACACGGTAGCTCTAGAAACACCAAAAAGTTGGGATGTTTTGGTCACACATGATCCAGATAGCCTACAATTTGGTCTCTGAAAATCTGAGAGCCCCAACATTTTACTCATTTAAAAAAAATCCAAGAATTATAGAATTTTAATAAAGCTGACACACACTAGCTAAATATTCATTGCTATTTATAAAAAAAGCTGGAGGCTATTACTATATTTTATGCTTAGAAAGCACATTGAAAAATGTAACATTTATTCATCGCTGTTTTTATTTTGATAACCACCTGTATATTGCCACATAATATAGCGAATACATAAGAAATTTTTTGTGATTACAGATTGAATTTAAATAAGAATTTAAGGTATTTATACTAAAAATAATTTTTTAATACAGCTTAAAATAATATTATATATCATATCTTCTTGGCAAACTATTTATGACATTTGTAAAGATGTAAAGTAAAAATTATATAAAATATTTGAAAAGATGTAGCTAGTAATACTGATATCCATATTAGGATAGTTATAATTTTAATTTTATTAATTTCATTCCGTTTGTTCATTTCGTTGATTTAGTTTTCCTGATTCAACAAACTATCTACAACAAATTATTCGGAATTTTAAGGTTAGTAACAACGTATTAAGACAATCATTGTCTTTTAATGAAATAATCGTTAAAAGCTAACACTAAGTAGTTTTTTTAAAAATTTTTGAAATAATTGATATACTTTAAGGGCTTAAAAAATAATGTAATATACCTGGAGTTCATAACCAACATGGCAGTAGTACTTCACAACACTTCCAAAAGTAACATCGGTCATTTCAATGCCTCCTTGTTCAGGGAATTCCAGTCGGCCACAGCTAATGGGTCTACAGTCAGGTGGCTCATATGACCAGGTCTTATTGGCTTGGCAGACTGAATAGCTGGTCCCGTGTAGTTCATAACCCTGGTCGCATTTATAAGTGACCATTGCCCCGTATCTGTAATCTTTGCCTTCAATGGAACCATACTGGATACCTACAGGTGGGGGACATGATATTCTTTCGCAGCGAGGCAGATCTCCAGCCCAACGGTTCTTTAGTTCGCAGTACATTTCACCCGTTTCTTCCATTTCAAACCCTTCATCGCACTGATATCGGACCACGCTGCCAACATCCAAATTAGCCTGAGATCCGATTACGTGTCCATGAGGTACTCTCGGAGGTGATTCACATGAACGAGGTTGGCACATAGGAATGGAATCATTCCACTGACCCCTGCTGGAGCACGTGAGTGTACTGGAACCATCAAGCCGATAACCATCGTCACACGAGAACTGAATACGATGGCCAAGACGATACTTGGTTTGTAAGGCAATGACTTCACCATTTTCAATGTTCTTAGGAGCTTCGCAAAGGATCTCTGCAATTAAAAATAGGTTGAAAATGACAGCTTTTTTTTCTCGTATATCAATAAATAAAAAATATCGATAGTTAAGGAATTTAGTGAATCTAAATAATAATAGAATTAACGCATTTTTTCTCATTATATTTTATATTTTTGTAAATTCACTAAATTATAGATCATTATCACAAAATTAGTATGTCACTTATAATTTATATTTATTTGAATGACTAATGATGAAGCAGGCCTCAGAACACATATGGAAATATTTCAGTTAAAAAGATAATACTTATGATATATACTGCTATTTTAGGATTGAATAAAATAAAAGAATGCTCCATGAAAAAATTGTTAATTGAAAGAAAAAAAAAAGTTAAATTTTTGAGATTGCTTTCACATCTTGGTGTGCTATCCTCCATATTTATTATCATGTCACATATTACTTATAATATTTATTCGAGTAATTCGCATGGCAAAATCAAGCATCCTTGAGCAGAAGTGAAAATGTATCAGTTGAAAGAAATAATAGATTCTGTTGTTTTAGTAGTTAGCATGAATAAAATTAAGAAAGTTCCATAAAGAGAAATTAGTGATAGAAAGTGTTAGCTTTTTGAAATTACATTTACATTCTGTTGTGTTACCATGTATTATCATGCAAAATATAACTTAACAATATTTACACGAGTGATTCATGTGGTGATATGAAGCATATTGTTATTGTTACTTATGGCACTTGCCATTGGTAAGTCCGCTGACTAAATCAGAGATTTAAGCCGGGTTTGTTCAGTAGTTTCTTAGGGTAAAGGTCTCTGAGCTTGCGAAGGCAGGTCTGACTTCTAGCTCTTATGAAGATGGCACACAATCACTTTCACAGCTCTTTCCTACAAGGACTCTTTCACACACTTAAGAGATAGAACACAGGATAAAGAACAAACATCCCGAAGCAGAACTGGAACCCGGGACACTCGGATCTTAGGGAAGATGCGAAAACCCTAGGTCAGGACACCGGCTGTTAGATATACTTCAGAACCCATGTGAAAATATCACAGTTAAAAGAAATAAAAGTGCTAACGTTATATTTTGTTCTTTTAGTATTACGAAAAAGATAAGGAACGTTCCTTGAAAGAAAATTGATGATAGAAATGTTAATTTTCTGAGATTACCTTTACATCTTGGTGTGTTACCACTCCATTTATTATCATGTAGCATAAAAC
>JAOUZG010048650.1:1567296-1580036 GCA_026289955.1 Argiope argentata | reverse complement strand
TAATAATAATAATAATAGCGGGATAGGGACCGATATAAAAGTCTCGTGATTGTTTCAAACCGGATTAAACTGGTTAAAGACTTTAATTAAGACAAATAATGACTTTAAAAATAATGATGTTCTCACATGATAACTTGAAATTTGCAATCGGAGATTTCATATTCTTTTTTCGTTTCTTGTTGAAAGTTAAAAAAACAAGTGATTCTTCCAAACTCTTCGATTTAAGGAATTCAATTCTAAATGAAAGATACCATTTGTCGTTTATGATTCCTGGTTAAAACAGAAATCTTATTTTTTAACAAATCAAGATGTTCATTTCTTAATTTATTTTTCAGTTCTGTAGATAAAAAAAAATTAAATAAATATCAGATTAAAATAAAATATCAATAATGTAAAATTTCAAAGAGGTAAAACTGTTGTTTAAAGAAATATATTGCGTGTTAGGATTTATAAATTTACTGCATCAAATAAGCGAAACACTTTGAGCATTGTAAAAAAAAACCAAAAAAACTTAGAATTAAGGATGTATCAGCAGTATACCAAGTATGTAATTATCAACAATAAAAAAAGAAAAATGAATGAACTTAAAGGAAGGAAAATATCTTAGCAGATAATTCGCTTTGAATGGTCTCGCATACCCGTGTATCCCGGTTGACAAACGCACAGAAATCCGATTTCCAAAGCTTGGCACGATGCTCCGTGGAGACAGGGAACCGAGAAGCAGTCATTGATGGTGAGTTCGGCGGACTCGGGCGCCGTTTTCTTCGCCACTTCGTGCGTTACTCCTTGAAAAAAACATTTAAAAACCAAATAAGTGAGAATTTCGAGAAGGAAAGGGAATAATCATTAAAACTGATTTTCCTACATCAGAATACTTATCTGATTTTAACTTTTATCACAGAATTATTGGTATTTTTGATATAATGTACAAGAATAAAATATAAAACATTATATAATTATAAGATAATTATAATTTATATAATTGTTATATAATGTACAAGAAAAAAATATAGAACATTTTATATTAAAATGATTACATGTTGCTGTAAGTACATTTGGTTGAAAAGCAAACCTTGCTTACTTAAAAAAAAAAGCTTTGACTATTCAAAATCCGATGAATTAGTATGTGTTGTAATTACTTCTTAAGTGAAAAATTCCTGTGTTCATTTATAAAATATTTTATGTTAAAAGGCTTAGTAATTTACTGTAAGTACATCTAATTTAAAACCAAACTATGATTTATTAAGATTTAATTTAACTACATAAAAGCCTTCGGATTTTTTTATATCTCTACTGTAATTGCATCTGAAGTGGAAAGTCCATTCAGTTTTGCAGAAGACATGAAGTTATCGAAACGGACTATTATTTTCCGGTGAAGTTTGACAATAATATAATTACAATTCTTTCAGTGGATTAGAGAGGGTAATCGGAACTGAATTATAAGTTATATTCTCGCATTTTTCCTTTATTGTCATCAGTAGTTTAAGAAATGCAAAAAGCACCCGGGGAATAACATTATATTTTCGTACTTCCGAATTTCACATTAGTTAGTAATATAAACCTATTAATGTTTCTCTCCCCCTTATACCCTCGTCACTATGTGATTGAATTTACATAATTAGAGTGCTTTGTCTGCTTTCTGGAACAGAGGTAGAGCGTCTTCCTCGTGTTCTGGGAGTAATGGTTCGGCCATGGTTGTTCTTCTGTGTACTATCAGTGAGATGTGTGACTGTTCCCCCCTGTAAAACGGGGCTGTGCAAGCAAATGTGATGAGTGTGTAGCTAAGTCGTACACTTGGCCCTCGTTGGCGCTATTTCAAAAACAAGAGAAGCTCCTTTCGGCTTAAATCTACTGCTGTATCTGAGGGGGGCTTGTCCATGGCAAGTGCCATAAGCAACAACAACAAGAGTGCTTTAATCCGCGATTGTGTTTCTAAATATGCAACAAACCAGCTTGAATAGTCTCCCCAAAACGCTCTCGCACACCCTCTAATAAAGATGTTATCTCAGAAAAGGCGCAGTAACATTTCGGTACAATAGTTATAAAATATTAACTTTTGGCGTGAATTTTGCATTTTTACTGAATCTATCATGCCATCCTTGGCGAATGTTTTGGTGATTAAACATTGCATGTAGTTAATAATATCCTAATATCAAATTTGAGTTTTAGACGGGTTTCTCTCAACTAATTGAAATAAAAATTTGACACAACACTACACTTGTAGTCACAATATTACATGCCAAATTTGATATATTTAAGTCATTGCGTCTTTGTATAATCGCGCTTACATGTTTTTAAAAACATAGACCGACTAACTAATATAAATTCCTTGTTGAATTTGGCCCAAAATTTGATAAATGACTAGACAGTAGATATTACCTTTATGCATAAACTTTACACGCCTTCTTTTTTTATGTTTTTACGTGTTAAAATATATTTGAACAACCGGACAAATAGACTTCTTCTCAACAAAATATCATAGAAATTTACAAAAATCATATTACCAAACGCCTTTCGTTTAGCTCAAAACATTTTAAAGTTATCTTTGTCACAGACAGACAAACGGACGTTTTCCAAACATATATTTTTCAATTCGAAATTGAAAAATATGTTTTTCAATTACGAGTTTGATTTTTTTTTCAATTACTATATTTTCTCTATACCACGCATACAAAAAACTAAATAACGTTAATTCAGTACTCATTTTGGCGATATTAAATTTTTTAGTACATTACAGTAAGAACAGCTTTTAGTATTAAAAAACATTTTATTTAGTAAGATTTATTCGATTCCTAATAGTAGTTCGCACTCTCCCTATATATATCTTGTTCAACTTTTCAGTCGTTAATAAACTACTTTCTATTCATACACTCAAGTTCAGATGCATTTTTTAAACTTGTAGTGGATGCCACTCGATGTTAATACAGTTTTTTCAAAAATTAATTCATTAATTTTAATTAATTTTTAAAATTTTAAATAGAAGTTTTAGCAGCTTGTAATCAATAGGCAGTAGCTCAATCGGTAAAATGCAAGGGTTTCAATATTTATCAATGTTCAATATTTCAATATTTGATATAAAAAGCACTATATCCATTAATATTTTATTTATAAATGAAATTTTCAAATTGTATCAGTAGTTGTATCAGTTAATCGTATCAGTAGATACCTTCGCAGGCATTCATATCTTTCGCTCCCTGCATTCCAGTTCTTGTGTTGTTGGGACACTTGAAGCACGATTTCTCTCCCTTGTGGGGCTGATAGAATCCATCGGGACATGGAAAACAGGGTTGCAATCCGATACGCGACACTTCTCCAGGGGGGCAAGGTACTAGAAAGTAAACAATAAATTATTACTCATCCTCTTTACCGAAATTAAATAATCAAATTTTATTATAATTTTATGCATGATCAGCTATGTTTATCAATATATTTCAAACTTTTTGGTACGTTTTTAGAAAGATAATCTTGTGTCTAATGCCATACTGAATACTCATAACAAATGAATCGGGAAATGGGGGGAGGGGGAAACCGTTTAACCCATTGAACTGCCAGACATATTTAGAGTGTTTTGCCTTCGATGCCAAGGTTTTATTTTGAAGAATACATAAAAGTTTACAAAATATAATTATATTAAGTTACTGATATAATATTAAAATAACATTTATAGAAATTTTTATTGAAAAAAAAACACTACGAGATAACTTGTAGCTGGCGTCAATGAATAAAATTCCTGTGCTGGTTGCTACTTACGAGTTATTTCGTAGTGTTCTTTTTTTAATAAAAATTGTAAAAAAAATTTTAAAAATCAGTGGCACACACATATATTTATATAAAATTTCAATTATCTTATATATACACGTACATATATGTTACATATCCTATGCTAGTATATTAATACCTAGTAATGTAATCGTCTAAGTTATAATCTTTACTTATAATAAAGCACAATGTGTGTGTGTGTGTTGGCGATGTACAGGCCAGACCGTTCGACCTACAGCTACCAAATTTGGTACATGTATACCTTGGGTGCCGGGAATGTGCACCTCGGAGCCCTTTTTTTGAATTTCTAATTAAAATTTTAATTAATTAAAAAATAAACCAAATTTTAACGTTTTTTCGCTATAACTTCCGAAAATATTACGGCACAAAATTGATTTTTGCATCAAGTTAAAGCGCAAAAAATTAGCATTTCAATGATATTAATGTTTTGACCTAGGAATTAAAACTCTATTTTTAATGAATTTTTAAACATTTATTTTAATCTTTTTTTTCAACAATTTATTTCGCAATAAAAAAATAATAATAAAATTTTATCGTCTCGAGGATCTCAAAAAAAAAAAAAAAAATCAGCTTTTAACAAAATGTTGCCATCACATTTTCAGAAGTTCTGATTTTAAAAAAAGTTAATTTCTACCAAAATTAAAACAAAAAAATACAATTTTCATCACGTGATTACATGAAATGAAACAAATAGGAAATGTGATATTTTTTAAACAATAATTGCAACTGAAAATCGTTTGCAATATCAAATTTAATAATTCAATTAAAGAATTAAAATAAATACAAATACAAAATAAAAATGTATTACAAAACTGCGACAATTAAAACTGAAAAAGAATTTTTAGAAAAGTACCAAACGATAATCTTCTGAGAGCGAGATTAATTATTTAAAAGCAAGAAATCTTAAACGAACTTTTAAAATGACGTCATTTCAAAGAAACGAAGAACAAAAAGCAATGTGAAGAAGATATTTTGTGCAAATCAAAGAATTCACCTTCGTGATTGTAATTTTTCTCCGCATTTTAATAAATCATGCGAAATAAAAACGCATCTTCTTTCAAACAAGCATATGTAATAATTAAAAATGCAAAATTTGTAAAAGCATATAAAACTATTTTTACCCGCATATTTCAGAGACATCAAAACTTTCTACCAAAACAATATCGTGTTCTTTCACGAGAAAAAATAAATCAAATATCATTCCAAATTAAACATATAAAAATGTCATTTTCGGCACGTGTCTGTATAAAATGAAATAAATATGAAACATGATAATTTTGGAAAATAAATGGATGGAAACGTTTTCTATGATATTTTACTATACACATATTACTAATCCAATTAAACAATTTCATTTAAGGCAAATATGGCTTAACATATACGAGGCATTTTCTGTAATCGGAGCCCAACATCTAATTTCTTAATTTTTTGGGGAGAGATATAAATCTCTTAGCAATTGATCCAAGTGAAATATACATATAATTATATATTTAGGGAAAAATGCTGATGAATTAAATTTTTACATACATCATCTGCTCTGTGAATCAAATTTAACAAAATATTCTTGAGACAATAAGTCCTTAAATAATAATAAATTCTTGAGACAAAAGTCCTTAATTAAATAAGTCCTTAAATAAAATCCAATCAACTAAATCAATCATCAAAGCTGATCGATCTATGAAAATTTCAACATAACTATTCAATAAAGCCGACCAATCTATGAAAATTTCAACATAACTATTCAATAAATACTGGCGATTTTAGATCACTTTATCAAGATATCAAAGAAGCCAATCAGAGTTACTCTATAATTGGTCTAGATTATGATAATGATGATTGTTCTAAACTTGCAATATTCAGAGCTGAATAAATCAGCCAGATTTGAAGAAGATAGAAATGCTTATTTATTTATTTAGAAGTTGAAATATTAAGAATACTTTACAAATATGAATCTATAAGACCAAAGGAATTTAAACCATAATTTTTTGAAATATATTTATAAACCTAAAAAAAATATTATTGAGAGCATTTATATACATCTAAAAATAAAATTAAAAACTGAAGGTTTCAATTAACATGTGAAATTTTTGCTGAATAATTCCTTGAGATCTTATAAACTATTAAAAAAATTTATAATGTTTTCAATTTCTGTATTGAATATAAAACTTCAATGTCGGACTATTCTTTTTTCAGTTCTTAGTTTTATTCAAAGACATGCTTAGATTGAGTAAAGAGGTCTTTATATTAATTGAAGTTTCATCATTTTTAATATAATTTAAAAGTGAATTATACGTGCACTGATAGAAAATCAGAGAGAGATGCGGACTTCAAAGATAGGACTGCTTAAGGCCTACATAATAGTATAAGTGAATCATATGACTATCGAATTTTGAAGCTTAAAAATATTTTGCAGAAAAACTTATTATGAGACCAAGTTATATAAAAAATGATTTAACCCTTTAGTCGGCATTAATATTGGCGAACCGACTGGTCGCCAAAGGCGGCTAGTTTTTATAATAAAAATTGAAAATTAATACGTTTTTTTACTCCATATAAATTTGTCATTCATCTTTTAAAAATATTTTTAACTAAAATGGCTGGCAGTCTATGGGTTAAGTTGTGCCAACGCACTGGAGTTGATTGTATCAAGCTATTTTTTTTCATGTCACACGCCTTGTTATTTATATTTGTTTCTGCATCTGTTGCATTGACGAATCTATCAATAGTTGTGTAATGTTTGCCAATGGATTCTAAAACCCTTCGCACTTTTGCACATGCGTTTAGATGGGTTTACTTCGACTAAATAGAACTGAGTATAGTTATATTAACATCCCGTTGTAAAGCAACGGTAATGTTATTTTGGGACGGACCGAGTAATTTTGAACCACGGTCAGATGACGACGATGACACCTGCACTGGCACCCTCTATTTCACACTAAACCACACCACACCAGCTGGAGGACGATTGGCCCTAACAGATTTAACGTACAACAGACCCCCGTACAGACGGTTCTTCAGTGGAATCGAGTCTCGAACATGAAACCCAAGGACTCACGAGCCCAGACCTTACCACCAGGCCACCGCAACCCCAAAATTAGGATTGATGGAAAGATGAAAAGAAATGTTTACATTTAACAATAAAATAAATTATGGAAATGTGCATATCCTACCCCATCTGAACCCCTTGCGGGATAAAATTGTCGAAAAGTGGTCGTCTCCGGATACGAAATGAACAGTATATTTTAAATTTCTGTTTAAATTCAGTTACCCAAAAAATTATTCCGTTGTTTTCCCTTTTACGTAATGTTTCATTTCGATCGACTCTCAAATCTTGATATATAGTGAATGAAATTATATGGAATTAAATTCTTCGTTTTTCATTTCCTACAGAATTAATAAATAATTTCTCTATATTATGGATTTATTTATAATCTCACAATCTGTTTTTATACGAGCAGCTAATACACTTTATATGAAATTCATCAAGACATTATTCATCAAGTTAATTCATCAAAACATTACGTTTATTCTGTGAAAACAGAATAAACGCAATTTTGAAGGGAAAAAAATGATTTACATGTTTTCTGAAGACAAAGATTCAATTATTAATTATGACTTTATTGCTTGTTTTGCTGGAATTTTATCTTTAAAAAAGAAAGGAATGGGAAAAAATATTTCATCTTCATTGCAAATTTTCTCCTTAAAAAGTAGGCAATATTGAATGGTGAAATTAACAAGAATTTTTCTATTAACTTACCAAATAAAGAAAAAAACAGTATGTTTATCAAGTGTTTACAATTAATAAGATTTGACGCTATTATTTTTAATATTAGAATATAATTTGAAATAATAATAGAAAAATTGGACGAAACTAAGTAAATTCGGGTAGCTATTATAAAATTTGAAAATATTAAAGAAAGATTTTACTTATAAAATAATTTCTATTAATAAGGAAGACCTTTAAAAAAGGAAAGACGAGAATAAAATTTATACAATATATATATTTTAAAAAAAAGTTATTTCTTTTCATATTTTAATGGTTTAAATAAGACATAAAATTTATAGAATAAATATTGCATTATATCTTCTATACTGAATTATACACAAGCATTAATATCAGCATTATGCTTATTTGCAACTGCAAGCTAAATGCAATTAGTTTGACTAAATATGCACTTTATTTGTAAGTATACTGACATCGGCACTCTGCACTGCTCCGGACGCCTCTTCTGTGGGTGGCCGTGCCCGGCGGACAGGGGATGCACTCCTGCTGGGCGTAGGTGGGCTGATAGGAGCCGATGGGGCACGTCTCGCAGGGCTCCAGGCCAGTGGCGGAGAAACTTCCCGGCAAGCACTGTGCTGAAAGAAAGTACGGGTTTCACACTGAGCATTTGATTGGGACTCGGAGCATCAACACCAAAAAAATTGTTCATCTGTTAATGATATTTAAAATGGAAATAAATATTCATTCTTTATTTTTATCGTCTGCTTAAGTAAATAGTGTTAATCACTGCTTTAATCTATGCTCATAAATGGAATTGATTACATATATGTGTACCTGTGGAGTTCAAACAAATCTACTGCAGTGGTACTATGAAATTTCGCAACACGTAATAATGGCGATTGAATGCATCTTAAAAGCCGGAAGTAAAAATTTACTTCATTTTTTTTTTTTTTTGGAAAGATACATGGTTTCCCACAGATTACCTAAAATGTTGTTTTTAATGATTCTAGAAAAATTGGAACACCATCCAAGAGAACAAACTGTTAGAGAAGAATTAAAGAATGTTTGGTTCTTACGTATTATGAGTTGCTAAACCGCCTATTATGGTAATCCAGCAATGGTGTAATTCGTTGATCTTTACCGCCAAATTTAAATTCGTCGCCAAAAAGTTATTAAACCTTTGGCGATCATTGGCGAAGACGGTATAATACGTAAGTACCAACTTTTTTTTATGTGTGCGTGTATGTGTGTTGGTGAGTTAAAAAAAAAACACATTTTTGTTTTGCCCTTCAAATTAAAAATGTTAAGAATTAAATTTAAAACTTTTGCATCCAACATTCAAAATCCGTCATTCAATTTTTTTGAGGTCATTCCTTTATCTAATTTAAAACAAGGTTCAAATAATTTTTTCACGAATTTTAATTAATATTTTACTGATGATTTTAGTTTCTTTTTTCTTATTCCCAGTAGAGACCACGGAGGCTCTTAAAAAAAGGTAAGGAGCCAATTTATAAAATGAAGAATAATGGCAATTATTTTCATGATATTTAAATTCTGATAGGATTGTTTGCGGTAATTTTACTTTTATTTTTACTTCTCACCATCTTCAGTTAATTACTTTGCCTTTTTTTTTTTATCGTTTGCATTCATCAGAAAATATCTCCGTCAAAAAGATAATAAAATAAACTTTCAAAATAAATATTGTTTTTTTTATTTTGCTTTCTTAGCTTTATTTTATGTTATTATCGTTTTTGTTTTTACTGACATTCATCTTATTATAGGCAACGCTGTTTGAGTTCTACTTGTTCATTAATTAAATTACAAGATTTAGGTCTTCTAAAAGTATTAATTCATAAAATAGGAATCTATGTATATTATGAAAGTTGTTTGAGCCATATTAATTATGAAATTTTATTGTACTTCAATAAAAACATTAAACCGGAGGAGGATGGTAGAAAACTTTGGCGATTTCATAAATAATCATTTTATAAGGGCAAAGTTAAACCACAAAAAAATTTAAACTTACCTTTGCATTCCCCGACGCTTTTTGACTGGCCTGCTGTAGTTGATGTTCTGTCAGGACAAACTAGACAAGAAAACTGTCCTTCAAGAAACTGGTAAGTTCCTAGAGGACATGCTTCGCAGGTTTCATAAATAACATTGAAATGCGTGCCTACAGGACATTTCACTAAAAAAAGAAATACAAGCAAAAATTATTAAAATTAGAAAATTTACGAAGTTGAAATATTTTATAAAATTCTTTGATAAATGATTAATTATATTTCTGCTTACTATAAATCATCTTAATAAAAAATAGTTTAAATTTTTTCAAGCATTCATAACATTCTATAATAATCTTTGCGACATTAATTATTATTTAAGGAAATATCTCCTACCTTTATGTCTTGGTGAATAATGAAATAAAAGTAAAGAGAGCATAGAATCCTTAATCGAATATAAAATGTGACTTAAAATTGAAATAAAATGTGAAGGAATATATATTTTATTTAATAATTTTTTTAAAGTAAGATCACAAAACTTAAGGGGTATCTAAAAATTATTTTTAAAAAATTATTAGATAATTGGATTGAGGCTCTTGAAAGAGGAACTGAGGGATAAAATATTTCATTGATTGTGTTTATAAAATATATATTTGTAAGAAAGTTTAATAAAAATCAAATTTTTATAATTATTTTATAGAGATATCACTGAAAATAGTTATTTGTGTTAACAAGACTAAGTATTGAATTACAGTTATTTTCATAACTATAACAACTGATTTATTGAGGATTTATTTTTTTAGCAATGAAATTTGATTTTTATTCGTACAACTGAATCTTATTTAAAATGCGCAGCCCCCAGTTAAAAGGTAAAGTAAAGATCTGTGTTGATCAATGAATTTTGTACTGTGGAAACCAGATTGCTTATAAATATTGTGGCTGGTGCGGATAGCGCTAGGCCCGAACTCGCAATCTGAGGGTTAGTACCCATATAACATGACCATCGAGCAAAAGTGACACTTCAGCTCGAGGACTGTTATCTGGCTTACTAAGTATTCACCACAATATCCAATGAATATCGGTAAACATTTTGATTTTTTTAGAAAACGATCATGAAAACTATAAAATATTTTAAAATTTTATATTGCGTCTTTGCTTTAAGATTATTCCTAAATTAAATCTATTCGATTAGGATAAAAAGATAATGTAAGAAATACATTCTTAACTTTTCACATTATTACAATTCAATAACAGAAATATTAAAAAAATTTGGTAATGTACTATAGAATTAATGATTTTCTTCAAATATAAATCTGTGATTAATGATTAGCCAAAATGCTGTAATTTTTATGATTTGATAAGAATTTTATATGGATCCATAAAAAGGCCCTTTAACCCGTAACTGGAGACGGGATTCAAAATGGTTAAGCCTTGTTCATTAGCTCTGATAACCTTGTGGCATTTTGTCTAAATGCAATAATCTCCTCAGCACATTCAAGTTGTTCTTACAGCAATATGCTGGCAAAAGTTTAAGTATGAAAACGAACATATAAAAGAATTATTTATTTTCCAAGGCTTTAGTTGTTACTTATAGAGTCATTGGCTCCGTGTTTTTTCGAAGGACTCGTTTCGTTTTTCTGTGGAGACATATCTCCACTGCTTTTCATTCTAATGATGCCAAAAAGAATAAAAAAATATTCTCAATATAATTTTTTTTATATTGTATTCTTCGTTTTTGTTTGTTGAATTCTGACAGTTATTAATATGCATGTAATTCCGCAATATCTAAATAAAGTCAATACTCATTAAAAGATTGTTTAGGCTTTTCTTATAGCACCTTTCTAATACTTATTATTATATCATTCAGCATTTTTAATATTCATATTTTGAATATCTTTGGTAAGTGCATAATTTCCGGAATGTATTGTCTTTTTAAAATAAATTCCAATGCCCCTTACGAAATACAAAAATGGAAAATAACAATGGAGTCATATATGTCAATCGCCACGTTAGGAAATTTATGTCTCCAGGTACAATATAAAGATAAATACTAAACATGATTTGATTAATGTTACCAACATTTAAAAAAATATCGTTAATTTTTAAGAAAAATATAAATTTATTTATGAAAGCTCTTTTATTGACGACAAATCTATCTCAAGTAATGAGAAGAATACCTACGACAAATATTTCCTTGAGCCACCGTCCCTGGTTCGCAAACGAACATGGGCTCTTCTGCATCGAACTTCACGTACTCTACGTGGAGTCTTTTGTTCCCCAGCGAAACATCCAGCTCTCCGGAATAAGCGGCGTCCTGCAGGAATTGCATCGCTTCCTGGACGCTATTCATGAGAGAATTCTGTTCCCTTCTCTCCTCAGAAGTTTCAGCAATTTTTCCTGTTTGTAAAAAGATTTAGATATTTTTATTATCGGATCTTTTAAGGCGCTAGCCACCTTTTGCGACCGCTCTGTTCGCCAAGAGTATTGAGATTTTAGACTGTTAATTAATAATAAGGATTCATTTCTTTTTTTAAAAAAAACATTTCAATGTATTTTGATACGACTTCTAAACATTATTTGAATTAAAGTAGTTTACTGAAAATTACAATGTATATGCGTTAAGAAAAAAAAGTAAAAATCATACTACTGATTTAAAGATAGGAAAATAAAGCATGTGTTTGAATATTTTGATGGAGAATTTGAATTCTATCATAGAAAAATGTTGTTTCAGATGTATATCAAGTAGAATTAAAATGATTTTTGAATGAAAAATTGTACAGAAATGAAACTCATATAATTGAAAAAAATTTAACCTTAAGATAACATAAAAAGCATTTTTATAAGATAATTGTTTTAGAAGATTTAAATATCAATTTCAGCAGGCAAATCATTCTACCTATTTTGGCACTTGATTGACTTTTTGTCTGAAGTCTATTTCTTGATTTCTTTTACACAATATCTGCTTTCCTTTGACCGAATGTCCTCGTTGGCGACATAGCTAATTATCTCAAGAACACGTCTAATAATCTTTTTTTTAATTAATGGGTTTTTAAACCCATTAATTAGATGATAGAAGCTTTTGATCCAATATAGCTGCGAAAATGTTCATTGGATGAAATTTCCAGAAATTCGTATGATATTTTCTTTATTTTTGATTATTGCCATTCGAAAATTAGTTATAAACTCTATTTGTGTGCCACGTACATTAACGTTATATATAAAGGAGTTTATATATA
>JAOUZG010048650.1:1545327-1560521 GCA_026289955.1 Argiope argentata | reverse complement strand
TGTGTGTGTGTGTGTGTGTGTGTGTGTGTGTGTGTGTGTGTGTGTGTAATTTATCTCAGAAAACTTCAAAATATCGAAATAATTAAATAAAAAATATCCTATATTATTTTCGATTTTTTGTAAAAAATAATCAAGAACAATAGATTAAATTTATCAAAGACATAATTATTTTGGATAAAAGTGTAATTATTATTAAACAAAAGCGAAAAATGACTGAAAGGCATTTCCGATTTTCTTACATCGTTCGACATATCTGTGATTAATGTAAAAAAAGTTATAGCATTTCTTCAAAGAAATAAACAGAGATGAAATATTTCCTAATTTTGGCATTTTTGTATATATATAAGTAAATAATATATATTTAATAGTATTTCAGACTTATATAGATTTGCATGGATAAAATGTCTATTCTAAAAGTAGACAAATATTCAATTTCTAATTCATTAGAGATAAGAATAAAGTTTTAGTTTAAAAGATATAAAAATTATATATTTTTTCAGTAAATTAAAGCCCTGTAGAAAAAATTATAAAATATAGCTTTTTATACATTTCACTAGGCATATTAATCTTATTTAGCAAAATATTTTTGATACATTAACGTTTTAAGCAAACATAAAGGACAGAGAGAAAAGTTTTATTTCTCAGTAGTGAAAATTGACTGAATTATGAAGTATTGAATTTCATTATTTTAGAACGATCGACGATTATCACGAGGAAATTAAATTCGCTCATACGATGATTCTCTTTTAAGAAGACGCTAAAAAGCTCTAAAATCATTAAAAACAAGGATATTTATTCGCATTTTTATAATGCAGTCTTTTTTAGCCACATAATGGTTTCTTTAGTGTAAAATATTACTAAAAAAGAAGAAAATCATTAATAAGTTAATTTTCCTGAAACAGCAAAAATTATAATTCTTCACATCATTTTACATCCATTTACATCCCTCATTCAAAACAAATATTTATCAAATTGCTCAAAATTACCTATTTGGCTACGAACAGAGGTCTTCCCGCAAAAAGTATACTTTCCTAATTACAATAGCCTTAAACTTTCGGATTTTTTTTCTATTGATCATACCTATCGTGAAAAATATTTATACTGCTTTAAAAAAATTATCGGTTTTTATCATCAAGCTTTAAGTAAAGGGTTTTTTCCCTTTAAAAATTGCATTTTTAATCCTTTCCCATTTGTAACTTCATTTAAGTTTTTTCCCCATTTATTCCATTTCCATATGCATTTCCTATTATTACTGATGCATGTTTTCAAACAATCACTATTTACCTTCGATAATCTCAGCTTTCTTATAATTCGTTTCACTAAAAGGATTTTAACATGGCTTTTCTATTAATCCTTTCAAATCATTATCAAAAATGAAGATTTTTTCAAAATTTAAAAAAATGTTTATTTATTTCTTTAATAATGTTATTACTTGACACTTACTAGAGCAATCTGGAAAAGGTAAATATTCCGCAGGTTGCCAGATCCCGTCATATGCGCAGAAGTAAAACGGCGGTGTCTTCAAAGCAAATCCGTATCCGTCATTGCAAGTCAAAGAGCAGAAGACGCCATTCTCTGCCTCTGTGCAATTCGCACGTCCGTTCATCGGATCAGCCGGGAACGCGCAGGCATGTTCTGCAACATATCACAACATCAATATTTATATAAGTATAAATCATTTAATGATTCAATTATTATATCTAATTATTTATACTCTTATAAGGAAAACTTAAAACTCTTAATTTTGATAAAACATAACATTTTAATTTATGCCTTATACAGTTCAATTTTTGGAATATCTTATTGTGTTATATAAATATTTTTTAATCATGCATATCATATCTTTTTAAATAATTCCTTATTTTTAAAAAGGGACACAGAAAAGTTGCGCTTGAAATGAATTTCTGATTTTTCTAGAGTTCAAATCGGAGCAAGTAATTTATCAATATATTAACCGTTTTTCGTAACCAACTTGCTCACTCAGGATGTTTCATTCTGTTAATTGATGAAACTGAAGAATATAAATTTAATGGAATCAATAATCTATTACAAATTATTGCGGGTTAAAATTAAAGAGTGTGCCTACAGTGAATTAAAATCCTTGTTGTATTGAGAGAACAAAATTTTTATCTTGCTGTTTAATAATACAGAAGAACTAGAATTTAAAGAAATTAATCTATAACAAATTAATGTGTATACCATGACGTTAAAATGAATGTAAAAATCCAAATCAGCGTTACTATCCACATAAAGTACATTTTTAGTCTTAACTTAAGCGTTAGTAAAAGCACTTGAACGAATCTTTTGATGGGAACAATGAAATTATTTTGAATTTTATCATGGCAATAAAAAATTATAATAGATTGTGTATCAAATAAAATTTAAAAATTCATAAAAATTAGAAAAGAAATTTTTGTAAATGAAATCCTTAAAGAGTGTCAGAATAAAATTATAGTTTCGAAGAGTACTTTGAGTTTTGAGATAGTGTATTTGGGGAGATTATACTTTCAGAAAATATAACTAAAAATACAAAAAAGTAATAACTTTTTAATTAACTTTTAAACTTTGAAGGTAGGCTGCTGTCTAATTTTCGATCTTTTGGGTCCTAAAATCTAATTAATATTGGAAAAAAAATTTCAGATTTGTGTATAAAATATACAGACAAATGTGTGTTCTTCTACGCATACAGACGTTCTTTTAGCAAACATACATACATGTATGTGTACGAGAAGAATCGCATGATGCTGTGCTATGGCTACATATGAGTATATTTATAGATTAAATAAACATAAATCAAGATTTGATAGCAGCTATTTATTTAATTAAAATTAGATATTTATGTATACTTTATTATTTTCATGTTTTGGATTACCAAAAAATGCATTAGCGATTGTATACAACTGTATGTTCTTTGCAATGATTTTCAATAATGCTTTCATGTGTTCTCCTGAAATTTCTGTTTATAATCTCGATTATGATGCCATAAATTGTTCGTTCGGAATTTTCCGGTGCCTTTGAATTCATGTTCACTTGAGAAGTACATTTAAATAATAGAACTATTATTACTGATATTATTAAACTCCCAATTTTCCTCCTGCTGACCAATGTGAATTTCAATAGCTTTAAATATACGAATCATTGCCAAAAACTTATCTGGGTTGGTTGAACAGTTTTTAGACTGTAATAAACGTTCATATTTTTATATGTATATCGACAGATAAAGACTCTTTAATCGAAAGAGTCATTGTCAATATAACGATTACATCAATGTGAACAATAGTTGTGATTTTGCATTTTCTTACTCTTATTTGACAAATTTTTATTAAATAAATCAATATATTTTTGCCAGCGTCGTGGCATAGGGATAGAGTGTCCTTATCATGATCTGGGCGTCCGGGATTGAGTCCCGGTTCGGGCATGGTGGCTCTTCTGTGTTCTATCTATAATGTGCCCCCCTGTAAAAAGAAATTGTGCAAGCGAATGCTATGCATGAAGTGACTAAATCGTACTATTGGCCCTAATTGGCTCTACTAAAAAACAAAAAACGCTCACTCGGCTTAAATTGCTGACAGATCCAACAACAATATATATTTTTCAATGGTAAATTAAAAGTATACTTAAGAACTCACATTTTTAATTACTGTCCATACTAATCTACTCATAAAAATCCTTCTTAATGACAAAGGAATGAATTTACTTATTCGACTTATCTTTTTTTACGAAAATTTTCAAAGTAACGATATAACGGTATATGCACCTTGCACAGTCACGGTAATGATGCAGGTGTTGTTATTTCCAGATTCATCCTTCACTTCGTAAATGATGTCGGTGGTTCCCAGGGGAAAGGACGCCGGCTTCTCGTGGGACCGCCAAACGGTGGTGGGTTTTCCCGAGTTGTCGGAGAACAGTGGTTCCTCCCAGGTCACAGAAACAGGCAGGACCCTCGACAGGACAGTTGGAGGAGACACGCATCTGTCGACGGTGGGTGGCTCCACGTCTGTGCGAGGAAACAATTACAAGAAACTGTGCAGTTAACAGGCATTCAAAACTGGTTAAATGTTTATTGATTACAAAAAATATTATTAATAAATAACATATAAAACTAAAAGGATAAGAGAAAACAAAAAATCTTGCAAAACGCATTATGATGGGTATTTAAAAGCTTGTTAATAAAAGATAACAGATTCTTGGTTTGAAACTATAATCTCTATTTTCAGTTTTCTTGAAAGCTATGTATAGTCTTAAAGTTATTTAAACTCTAATGCTAAATAATTTTTTGTAGTTAATACTAAAAAATATAATTAAATTAAATTTGAAACTGTAATCTCTATTATAAATAATCTTGAAGACTCCATAATGTTTAACAAATATCTAAGCGCTATAATTAAGCGTTAATAATAATTAAGCGCTATTAACTGTTTGTAGTCTGAAAACATATTTATTAAAATAAATGAAAATGTGATGAAAATTAATTTAAAAAATCATATGAAAATGATATTGTTAAATGTTCAAAAATTTGATTTTAATGCATATGAGCGCCGACGTACTGACACAGGGGTAGCGCGTCTTCCCCGAGATCTGGGCGTCCTTGGTTTGAGTCCCGGGACGGGAATGGTTGTTCTTTACCTGTTCTATCTACGATATGTTTGAATGTACTCCCCTCCCTCACTCCTATGTAAAAAGAGGCTGTAAAAATGAATTTGATGCTTGAGCAGCTGTTCTGTATGTGATGTCTTTATGTAACGTGTTGTCTTCTTCTGTAAGTCCAGTGTGATACATGGTAGTGTACGGGGATTTCTAAATGTTTAAAAAAAGTACGCACAAAGCTAATCATCACTGTACTCAGAAGGTTTTGAAGAATACTTTTTAATTTAAACTGTGGCAATATTATTTATGTTTTAATATTGTTATACCATTTAATACCGATGCTGTGATATAAAAAAGTACGATGCAAAAATAATAATTTTCGATACCTATTATTTTTTAAGAACTTTATCTTCCAGTAAAGAAAATAAATTAAAATATTTCGTTCAAAGGATCTGATATCGTCAGTTTAATGGCTTCAAAAGTTGATAAAGTACAGCATCAACAGTATAATCAGTATATAAAAGTTAAGTTTTGATAATTTTCCAAGGAAATTCACCTCAAGTAAGATAGGATGACCAGAGAAACAGAAGAGGGAAAATATAATCAGACAATCCATTATCTAAAAGTTTAGTTTAAAAAATTAAGTTCAAATATTTTCCTGAGGAAATCTGCATCAAATGTGGCAAGGTGACTGAGAAAAACATTTTTAAAAATGCAGAGTTTCAACTTTATTCTTTAAGAGATGCTAAATTCGAATATTTCTCCCCGTGAATCTACATTATATGGCGTAGAATGACAAGGGAGAATACAAAGAAAAGAATTGTAACAAAATCTCAGAATCGCAATGTTATTCTTTTTTAAAAAAATGTTGATTTGAGGTGAATCTATAGAAATGTAGAAAGGCACCCAAGAAAAACATGAGAAATAGAATTATAACAATATAGTAGCGTCTTAACAGAATTCTTTTAAAAAAGCTAAACTCGAATACTTTTCGCAGTAAATCTACATCAAGTGTGGTAGAGTGACTTCGGAAAGTATAAGAAAAAGGATTATAATAAGAACATGCTGCATTTCGATGTTCAACTGAGAAAACAAAGCCATGTTTGATTATTTTCCCGAAGAAATTTACATTAAAAGTGTTCGAATGACAGTTCAAATTAAAAAAGACAAAAAAAGTGACACTATCATTTAATTAAAAAATATTTTGCAGTAGAAATCAACTTCAAGTGTGGTATGTAGATCCAATTAATCTGCTCTTATTCTGTTAAGAATGGACCCACCTCTGACGGTCACAGTGAAATTACAGCGAGCTTTATTTCTAGCCCGATCTTCGGCTGCGTAAAGAATGAGAGCGACGCCGATGTCGAATCTTCTGGGCGATACTATAGCCGGGATGACTGTCAAAGTAACTGGTTCCCCGCTGTTGTCGAATGTTTGGGGGGTCGGCCATTCCACCCTGGCACTGGCGTCATTTTCATCGGCATCCACGACGATATTTTCTGGGCATTTAATCACAGGTGGCTCAATATCTGGAAGGAAAAAGTTCTATTATTGACGAAATTTGATGCTGGAATTATCAAGGGAAAAGAATACTAGCTATTTAAAAAAGCAGTCAAATGCTTATAAAAGTAGGTAATTCTTTCTGCTTGAAAATGGTTAATTATGAACTATTTTTCATTGTAAGATGGCTGAAACAATTTCTCTCCTTAGTTCCAACTACATTATACTTCCAATTGAAATTATTACAACAAATCTATTATAAAACATATGATCTAATTCTTCAATGATCGCCCGAAATGAAATGAAAAAGATCATCGTTATTTTTTAAATCAAATTTTACGAAAAAATAGTTTCAACTATGATTCTTTATCATTTCAATCTCATGCTGTATCTTTAAGTGATATTTCTTATCATTAGAGACTGATGTTCGTTGAAATTATTTTTTAAATAACACAAAAAAGTAAGAAATTGATGATTAAAATTACCACCCTAGATATTCCTATCTGTAAAGAGGATTTTTTAAATTGAAAATACTATCGTTTAAACAATAATTAGTTTTTTTGCAAATGGCGAAAAATTTAAAATTTGGAGAAAGGTGGGGGGGATTTAGAATTTAGAAAAAAGAAATATACTTGTTTAACATACAGTTGCTAAACATTTTTCCTTCCTCCTATGAGAAGTATACAGAAAGCATAGCTATCTTAAAAAAATGTGGCCTTCAGGATTTTTTTTTTTTTTGACGAACTTCTAAGTTTTCAACCTTTCTAAGTTCGGAAAACACATTTTTGAAAAATGTCTGTCTCTGTGACAAAAATAACTCAAAAGCGCTTTGAATTAGACGAATTTTAATTTAAATTTGCAGACTTCTATTACATTTTAAGCAAAAATCTGGTTAGTGGAAGTCTATTTGTCCAGCTGTTCGAATATAATTTAAAAAGATAGCTATAAAACGAAGAGAGATTGGTCGATAAAATTTGATGCACAGAATTAAAATCTATACTGAACCAAATCTGGAAAAAGATTGACCGTCGGTTGGTTTTTACTTTCTAATACGCCAACATGATAAAATTAAAAAAAGCAACGACTTAAATATATCAGATTTTGTATGTCATTTTGTGACAAACTTTTGTTTTAATCAGTTGAGAAACGCGTCTAAAGCACATTTGATTTTCGCGTGGATGCTATTAAAAGCATGCCAGGGATTCTTCGCCAAAGAAACCTAGCCAAAAATCACGCGACAGATTAATGATAAAAATGCTAACTTCACGCCAAAGATTAATTTCTTGTAAATATTTTATGTCAATGCCATGTAATGCGTGCTCTGCCTCATCCATCCGCCATTTTTGTTGGGACAACAACTTTCTCGGAGATGGATTTTGGGAAAATCGCAAAGATCTGCTATAACAGTGAAAATGTCACTCAAAATTCATATTATAATGTAATCAAAAAACCAAATCTTCATATTCTTTAGCCTTTTCGAGGGCCTTTGGAAAATTATTTCCAACCTACATGATCTTTCAAAATACACTTATGGGAAATACTACGGGCAATAAAAAGGTACAGTTACAAGTGTACAGAATATGATGTAACTTTACTCACTGCAACACGCTTCTCATCTTTTCAAGGTTAATAATAACCATTGAATTCATTTTTTGTGAAAATAAATGATACCTTGAGAAGTATATTTCTTACCCTTGAAATTTAACGATAACATGAAACTCGGTAAAAAAATATCTATTTCCTTAACTGCTATTTTTTAATTGTTAATAAAAAAATGGGGAGAAATTGAAAAGAGAAATAAATGACCTGTGAGAGGGTTTACTAAACAGTTGCGTGATGCTACGTTCCGATGTCGTCGCCCGAAAAATAATAAGCTACATAATGATACATACATGATTGTAAGGTTTCTTATTCAAAAATATAGGTTTGTTATAATTTCCTTAAAATGATATATTGGGTTTTGGTAGATAAGGATTTCATAACAATCATTATCTACGAAAAATTTGAAAACGATATTTACTTCAGGATGACCAGTCAGACTGGACTTTGGAGCGCAAAAGATTCAATACTTGCTTTTATTTAATTTGCACTAGGTAGAAGGTTTTATGTTCATTATACAATTTCAAATAATAATAATTATTATTATTATAAAGATAGTGTACTGAAATCTAATTTCCGAATCGGAAGCTAAACGTACCAACACAATTTGTAGGTGATTCGCCATCGCTCCATTCCCCATTGTCAACGCACCTTCTCACTTTGGGACCATCGAGTTTGAACCCCGGTTTGCATTCGTACGAACATTCGTCACTGTAGCTGGACTTCCCTTTCGTGCATTTAGCCGGAGAAACGATTCCATTGGGAATAGGTTTCATAGGAGAACAACTAACGGCTGTGAACAAAAAAAAATGTATCAGATATGCCCTATAACTAACGAATACGAAAACAAAAAATATTAGTTACGTTTTGCTTAAATGCAAAATGCTGAATAGCAAGGCACAACAAATATACAGGGTAGAATAATTTTATATTGCTTATTACTACTGTTTAGAGTTCATCATCATGATGTCCTCAAAAAAGGTAAAATTGAAAAATAATTTTTAGTAAATTAATGAGTAAAATTCAAATTTTTTTAAAAATTCAACCATTATTATATAGTTCTATAAGCTTATGAAATCAATTTAAAATACATTTCAAAATAATTATCCACACCATTAACATAATAATTACCAAATAAATGTAGTATTAATATAGTCAAAACTTCAAAGAAAATTCTAATCATCATATAAGGCATTCTAAAAAAATTAATTAATTTTGCGAAATAATAAATATAAATAAAAAAATAAAATTTAATAGCGCTAAAAGAAATAGAATAATAATAGCATACAATTACATCTCCACTACGTAAAGAATGTCCAAAATTTAACTCAAGATTTTAATTTAAGTTAATTTTGGGACGTTTATTTCGAATTATGCAACACTTTTCTGCCCCATTCTTGTATTGTAACCCTATTAAAAACCATTTGACAGTTGATGGTTCATCGTAAGTAAACATGGAAAGTTATAGATAAAACGATAGAACAACGCGTTAACGCAAAAATTGAATTAAATAAAAAAAACTTTTTTTCCTTTAATTCGTTGTATTTTAATTAAATCATAAAGTACACAGAATAGGATTATGTATAGAATTAAACATATGGCAAATGGCATCCCCGGCTTTACTGGTACATATGCATTCTTTTGTGAAAATTCTTCATGAGTTTGTTCGCATAGGCCTTTGACTTCAAATAACATCATAAAAAGAATTTCAACAGTTTTAAACTATTGGGCTAATCCTCAAATTTCTGAACTCTGGCCACCAGAGTTTCATTATTTTTTAAATATTGTGCAACTATGATAAAAAGGTTGTCGTATAGTGTAACGCTTCATTTTTAATAACCCTTATCTATTGGCTGTAAAAGGGTTTATTTTTAGTAGAGTTGTTAACACCTTACTGCTGAATGGTGGCGAATTCAAATGTAGCTTTAATTTTGGAGTACCCTTTATAATTATATTATTAAACAGTTTTAAGTTTCATTCGATGCAAAATAAATATATAAATAAATGAAAGAAACATATACAATCTAAATGCTAAAAAATTGAATAAATCCAATGAAACCAGACAGTTTCGTTAAACAATATGTCAACCAGTTGTTTTTCTAAGACTTCAAAAGCCATTAAATAAAATATTTTAGTTTAAATTTAATAACTAATAAAATGATTAGAATGAAATCTGCTATGAATATATCAAAGTATCATATCAGAACATCATTTCTTAGCGGTCAAGCATCACGTGCTCGTACAAGTTACATTATATTTTTACTTCTTTTTATCGTTTCATTGAATGAGTCACTTTAGTATTGCAAACGATTCAAAAACTTTGTCCCGCATTTATTTTTTAAAAAATATCACATTTGTATTTTATTTCATTTCATATAATCACGTGCGCAAAATGCCATTTTTCTAGGCTTTATTTGCTGTAGAAATTAATACATTTTATTTAAAATCAGAGCTTCTGTAAAGGTGATGGCAACAAAGCTGATTTTTGAGATGCTCGTGCAGACGACAAAATTTATATTTTTCGCTTAAGGACTTGTGTTGACACCACAAACCTCATTCCTAAAACAACATCATGTTCTGGCATGATAATAATCAGCCAATCAATATATTAACCAGTTTCTTTTTCAAAAAAAAAAAAAACCTTTAAAAGGTAACAAATAAAACATTCAGATTCAAAATTTAACTCTGTCGTTGGCTTTTGTAATCCAAAATAAATATAATATACCAGATTGTTTGACCCATAATCCTTAAATATTAATAAATAGCATTAAAAAAATGATGTTCTAAAATAATTATCCAATATGGCTCGCTGGAACGAGTCACGAATGTTATTCACTTTCAAAGCAAACAATTTACTCCTAGCGCTGCTGGAAAAATGAAACACAAAGGGGAATAACCTTCAAATTTTAACACAGATGAAACAGCGAGGGGAAAAAAATAGCCATGAAATAATGCATCTATCTTAAGGGGGGGGGGGTGGAGGAAAGGGCGACCATGACCACCCAAGTCACACGAATCGCGTCCAGTCGGCAATCCCGACTAGCCGCGAGGAAAGATGTTGAATGAAAATATCAAAATAAAATGAGAGTACAGGAAAGATGGTGTGTATGAAATGATTTATGACAAATCTTTCATCATACAGAAATAGACAGGGTGGAAGACGCGGCGCATGCGCTCTGGGACAACTTTCGCGAATGAATGAATGGGAAAGGGGAGAAAAATGAGCTGAGGAAAGAGAAAAAGATGCTTAAGTTAAAAATAAAATCATCTTTATCTTTCTAGAAAACTTTCCGTTCGGAGCAGATGCTGTTTCTATCAACCTGTTCGTGAGAGAGCTCTTAGGCTTGAGTCACGGAGGTAGACAGCGGCTATGTCTCCCCGTAAATCGTTCATAACGCTAAGCCGGAGCTAAAATCGTATTTCGGCACTTCGTTCATTTTGGAACTGTAACTGCATGTTTTTTTTTTCTCATTTGAAAATCTACGTCTTCGCACTCCAAATCGGAACACTGTTTAAAAAAGAACTAAAAAATAAAATAATTCCTCAGAAAATTGCTTCAAATTACATTGGGCTCGATGCGACTTTTATATTTGTTTTAAACAGAAAGGAAAAAATAAATGAAGAATATAGAAAATTGCAAGTTAAGAACGATTCATATCTTAAATTTAACAAAATAAGTTTATATATATATGTATGTATATTTATGTCTACATCCCACTCCATCCATAAAAGAATGTCACACCTCTGTTTACAAAATACCTAATTTTAATTTATACTGGACATTCAAAAGATATACAGAATGATAGTTTTTCATGTTTTTATAACATTAATAATGTAACTTCAAAATCAGCAAAAAATATTCCCTATCATTTCAGAACATGCTGTTGTTTTGGGAATGAGGTTTGCGCCATCAACAAAAATCCATAGGCGAAAAATAAAATAATTATCTGCACGAGCATCTCAAAAAAAATCAGCTTTTAATAACACATTACCATTGCATTTACAAAAGCTCTGATTTTTTAAAAAAAATAAATTAATGACTACAGCCAATAAAACCTAGAAAAACGTTATTTTGAACATGCGATTATATGAAATGAAATAAATAGGAAATGTGATATTTTTTAAAAAACAATTAATGCGAAACAAGGTTTTTTGGATCGTTGGCAATACTAAAGTGGCTCATTCAATGAAACCATTAAAATGAATAAAAATAGTTTTTAACTTACATGATCACGTAGTAATTGGCCGTTCAAGAAATTGTTTCTGACATGATGCATTGGAATATGCATAGAAGATTTCATTTTAATCTTTTGTTTTTAGACTTTTGTAGTCACTGTCTTAAATTTTGAAAACTGTAAAATTTATTTCATTCATCCTTCATCAAGGAGAGATAGTTTATAATATAAAATGATAAAGTTTTTGACAGCTATCACTTGAATGATTAGTACATCGTATAATTAATTAAAAAATTATTCGATTTTTTTAAAAAATTTCAATTTACATTTTTAAACTTGATTTCAGATTAAATAAATAGCAGACTTTTTTTGTGTTAAAAATCCTTTAATTCTATGCTGAATTTCAAATGAAAAACTTTATTTAAATCTCTAAATCTATTTATACATTATCGATATTTTTTTTTTTTCAAAATTAGTTGAAGAAAAATATCTTTAAGAATTTTATTATTAAGAATTAAGTTATTAAGTTTTGTCTTTTTTTCCCCGACATGAATTTTGTGTAAAGTTAATTAAGCTTTTCAAACAGTTGCTATTATACAAGAGAAAATTACAGAAATTTGTTTCAGATATTTCAAACTTTAATATTACCATTTTCCTTCATTTTAAAAACATCTTACGCAATGGATAAATGATACAAAAATTAAATTTGTTATTTCCGACTCAAAATTTAATAAAAACTAATAACAATGCTAATAAACAGCTCTGAATGTTTAACAGAATGTATTTATTGCTGACAGCAATATTCAAATAATTATCGGGATTATTAATGTATCAATAAATTAATTTTTAGCTGATAAGAAAAAAAAATAGATATATCGCAAGTAATAGTCTTGTAAATTATTCATATGTATTTAAAATAGAATAATTAACTCTTTTATTGAAAAAATAATAAAGCACAGTTAAAAATTGTGGATTTAAAATATTTCTCGAATATCTGTCCAATATTATTTTTTAAGGAATATTGCACAGTTATAATTATCTTTTTAGTAATATTCCATGTAGTTCACTTTGCTTTTAAGAATGTAACTACATTTTGGGGGCTGTACAGCAGCAGCACATAATAATGTCCTTGTCCATATTTATTATCTCTCACAGTGTTAGCTACTTTTATTTTCTAGATATGACTGATATTTTTTCTTAATAATTAAAATAACTTTATGTATTTAAATCGGATTAAAATTTTGCCGACAAATGCTTCTTATATACGTGCCATAATGTTATTCAATTCCTACTATTAGTTCACTCTCTCTATACATATATAATAATACAATTCAAGTTTTCAATTGTTCATAAAATACTTTTTATTCATCCTCTCAAGTTCAAATTCATTTTTTCAAACTTGTAGTGGATGACACTCGGTGTTAATACAGTTTTTTAAAAATATTAATTCGTCAATTAAATGCACTTGTTTTTCAATACTTTAAAAATAGTTTTAAAAGATTTTAATGAAAATTGAAATCGACAGGCATTAACTCAATCGGTAAAATGCGAGGATTTCTGTATTTTTCGCGCGAAGATGAAGAATGGGAGTTCATTTCTGGCAAAAATCAAAAATTAGATAAATTTTTGCTTTAAGTTTACCTTTTATCCAAATGATTTTCGGGAGAGTTAGCAGTTGTGGTTCAGTGGGTTGAATGAAGGTGTTTTCTTAAAAAATAAAATTGAAGAAGTTTTAGGTTCAATTCCGATTTCTCTCCTTGAAATCGTTGTCATCAAATAATCATATTTAAAGCTCGTTCGGATTAAATTTGAAATAGAACACATTTTAAAAAAATTAGGTATAATGTATTTAACTCTGATGTTCTTTTTTTGAGTTTCTAATATTTTTTTTAAAAATCATTTTAGTTCTTTGTAATATTTTCAGACAAAACAAACTTACGCCTGCAGAGAGCTTGAAGTCCATCCCATAAAGATATGGCCAAACATGTCCTCTTTTTCGATCCGACGAGAGTGTATCCGTGGTCGCAAGAGAAATGGCATTCGGTTTCGAAAACATTATCCGGCGTGCTGCACGTCATGGATCCGTGACGCGGAGGGCTCAACGCCGGGCACGTTTTCACTGAAAAAGAAAAAAAGGGAATTTCACCTGTAAGATTGCCTTCGAGTGCTTCTTATGAAAGTAACTTCTCTGTGGAAAAACAAAGTCTGTTTTTTCTCACGAAAACCTTCTTCATTTTGGCACATACATGAATTAGTCACGGTTTAATCAAGACAATGAGATTACATTTTGAAAAGTTGTTAATTTCATATTAATCAACATATATAAGTATAACACAAGTTTCACATCAAAATGAAATTATAAAACTGCTCAAAAAGGAATATCTGATTAATAAAATGCTAAAAGGAGAAACGTATAAAAATAATTCCGGAACGGCACTCTTCACTGTGGGTCACTTTTTTGAGCAATAATATCATCCAGTGGTAGACGCGAAATTCTGAAGCGAAAAATGCCCCTAGTGTTTCTTACAAAAACAAATATAAAAGAATACATGGATTAAAAGTGAAAGCTTAAAAGTCCCTTCAATTATATTGTGATTTATTATGATAGGTAGTCTATTTTAAATAACGCTAAAAATTGAAATTTTTTCTTTTACATTTTTTGAAGTGAATTTAAAATAATTGCATGCAAATATAAACTAGTTTATTTTTATGTAAATAAATGGGTATATATTTTGTTCATGAAGAAGTGAATTTGTTCATGTTGACAAAAAACAAGAATAGACACGATGGGAATGGAATATGAAAACAATATATTTAGTTTTATACAGTAATTCACATTGCTAGTAAGTATATTGTATCATCAGAATATATAATCGTCCACTGCCGTTTGTAACGTTGGGAGGTGTTTAAAAATACTCCGGCTAATTTTATCTGTGTCGAATCTAAGTGAATTTCAACTTCTGAGACAACTTCAATTAAATGAGATTTTTTAAAATATATATATTTAAAAAGTGCAGGTGTGCGAATAAATGTAAGTAAGAACAAATAATATTTATGATTCATTGTATTATGCCATTTGATGGTTATTGTCAATATTTTCCTTCAGCATTATTTTTATTTTGTATTTAGCATTGATATATTTCATCTAGTGAAAACCACTATTTATTTCGATCCGATTTTAATTATTAATTCTGATTTGAATCTTAGTGAACATTATGAATAGAAATGAATTTGTTGTAAAAAAAAGATACTTCTGTTTTATTATATATTTGCTTCTAAAGTTAACTACGAATATTATATATATATATATATATATATATATATATATATATA
>JAOUZG010048650.1:1533520-1544927 GCA_026289955.1 Argiope argentata | reverse complement strand
TTTTTTTTATATAATTAATAATGACTATTCTTAGCACCTGAAACTTTTTCTCCCAATTTTTTAATAAAAATATGAATAAATTTTTAGTTACTTCTCTCTCGTCCCTTTTTTTTCAGGTGCTATGATTTTTATCATGTCAGAAGATGATGTTATCCTGGGAATGAGAGTCAACAGAAATCCGTAGGCGGAAAATTGAATTTTTATTATCTGCACGAGCACGTCAAAAAAATCAGCTTTAAATAACGCGTTGCCATTGCATTTACAAAAGCTCGGATTTAAAAAAATAATTTAATGATTACAGCAAATAAAATCTAGAAAAATGTCATTCTGAGCTCGTGATTATATGAATTGAAATGAACAGGAAATGGAATATTTTTTTAAACAAAAAATGCGAGACAAAGTTTTTTTTGGATCGTTTGCAATACTAAAGTGACTCATTCGATGAAACAATTAAAATGAATAAAAATATAATTTAACTTGCACGAGCACGTGGTGCTTGGCCGCTCAAGAAATGATGTTCTGGCATGGTACATTGAAATATGCATAGCAGAATTTATTTTAATCTGTATTATTATTTTTTTATTTTTTGTAATGATCCTATAGTTTTTCGAGTGAAAGCATGAATTCCAAGGTTTGTTTCAGGTTATTAGTATAAACTGTGCATATACGCTTAATTTTTTTATCATTAAATGGCATTCAAAATCAAAAAAAGAAATTATCATTCCCATTAATAGTAAAAACTGAATCTATTAATTTCATTAAGACCAAAGAACATCCCTTCAGAATACAAAAATTAGTTTCTGTTAAACGGTCTACAGTTTCCAAAGATGTTTTTGCATTTTTTAATATAATGTACGATCATAACTAAAATGATCATTTATTCTAAAATCTTATCAGACGAATGGCGCATTTTTTGAAAAGTACACTGACTATATCGTGTCCTATATTGTTCTGCATCTTGCGAAATGGAATTCCGTGTTTTTTTTTAACTTAGGTAATAGCGTAAATATTACTGTTAGGGGAAAAAACACTTGTTTATTCTCTTGAAATATTTTAGTCGATAATATTTGTTATCAGTTGGACTAAATATTTTTTATTCATAAAATGACACAATTCTCTGATCGATGATTGTTCCCTCTTTCATCCTCTTTGTCAACAAGAACTTCACTTACCACACATTCCTACTGTGTAGAAAGCGTATCAGTCATTCTTTTCGCAGTCAGTTACTGATATCTATTAAATCTCAATAATACTTTTTTGAGGATGCTAGTGTTAGCGAAGCGACAGAAATACCTGCTAACAATCTGCTTCTATTCGTTATATCTAAATATAAACAACTTAGTTTAAAATTGTATAATGTTTCAAATGTATAAAATTTTCATTAATCTCTTGTGGTTTCATTATATGATATTTATAAAAAGATTTTGTAAAGATAAATCGTTAAAATGCCAAATGAATTTAGGCTTACCGAAACTAAAAAATAATCTGTAACTCAAACATAGCTTGAAAGGCTTTTACTTTTGAAATGCTTACATATTCGTTTTATTTCTGTCCAATGAAAATAAACAATTAAAAGTTGTTTAGTTTTATTCTATTTTTATATGATATATAACCCAGTGTAAAAACAAACGTAAAACTGACGCATCTACAAAAAAATATTCCATGTTTTCATTACTTTTACAAATATCCGTTTCTATCTAGAGTAAAAAAGGATTGAAGTACTGTTTCTCCTTCTAGGTAATATTTATTTTTTCAACGAGGCTTCTTCTGTTTTCAGTATAAATATTTTCAAAAGAATATTTGTGAAAAGACTGCTTTAAAAGCAATTTGCTCGACAATAACACGCACTTCCATGAATGTTATTTTTTTCTTTCTTTCCTAAGTTATTTCAGCGTAATGTTATTGTTCATGACTCTCGGCAAATATTATTTTATAGATTGATTGTGAAACAAGACTTTCTGACGGAATTTGGTTCGAATTATTTTAAATTAGCAGATTTGGTGTTCAGTTGACACGCAAGTTATATTCTTTGAAATATTGCAATATTAGTTGCATTTAATTTAATTTAAATTTTTTGTTTATAACATGATGTAAAAGATTATCTCATAAGCAATTAATATAAAAAATTTAAAATCAATTCCTACTTAGGTCAACAAAGAAAAAACATTGACATCCTCGCATTTTACCGATCGAACTACTGAATGTTAATTCCAATTTTCATTAACAACTGCTAAAACTCTATTTGGAGTGTTAAAAATTTAATTTAATTTAATGATTGAAATAATATTTGAAAAAAAAAACGTGTTAACGTTAAGTTTTATCCACTACAAATTTTAAAAGAATGTTTGAACTTGAGTGGATGAATAAAAAGTGTTTTATTAACGATTGAAGATTGGAACAAGATATATAGAGAGAGAGGAAGAGTGAGAACTAATGGTGGGATTCGAAAAAGAAAGGAAACTATGTAATGAAATAGTGCTGCTGTTGTTGTTACTTATGGCACTTGCCCCTAATACAAGTCCCCTGCTGATATATCAGCAGATTTAAGCCGAAAGGAGCGTCTCTTGTTTCTTGAAGCAGCGCCAACTGGGGCCAAGGGTACGATTTATCTACACACTTATCACAGCCCCTTTTTACAGGGGGAGCACAGTCACACATCTCACAGCACACAGAAGAACAGCCATGCCTGAACCGGGACTCCCAGAACACGTGGAAGACGCGCTACCTCTGAGTAAGAAAGTCGGCATGAAATAGTGTTTGAGGCGTAATAGTGCTATTAGGATCATAAGTATTTTGGCGATCTATCTTAAATTGGGTTTTGTATTTTGGGATAAAGTAATTACATTTCCTGAATACTTGAGGAGAAATTGCTGAGATAATAATAAAAAAATATATTTACTCCTTAGCTTCAATAATGGCAGGAAATCCCACTATATATATATATATATATATATATATATACACTGAAGTGACAAAAGTCATGGGATGACTGTTAATATCGTGTCGGTCCTCCTTTTGCCCGGCGAAGTGCAACAACTCGACGTGTCATGGAGTCCACAAGTCGTTGGAAGTACTCTGCAGGAATATTGAGCCATGCTGCCTGTATAGACGTCCATAATTGTGAAAGTGTGGATCGTGCAGGAGTTTGGACAAGAACGGACCTTTCGATGATGTCCCATAAATGCTCGATGAGATTCATATCGGGCGATCTAGGTGGTCAGATCATTAGTTGGAAATGTCCGGAATGTTCTTCAAACCAATCGCGAACAGTTCTGGCCCGGTGACATGGCGCATTGTCATCCATAAAAATCCCATCGTTGTGTTGGTACGTGAAGTCCATGAATGGCTGCAATTGATCTGCAAGCAGGTGAACATAACCATTTCCAGTCAATGATCAGTTCAGTTGCACCAGAGGACCGAGTCCATGCCATGTAAAAACAGCCTACACCATTATGCAGCCACCACCAGCTTGAACAGTGCCTTGCTGACAGTTTGGGTCCATGGCTTCGTGGGGTCTGCGCCACACTCGAACTCTACCGTCAGCTCGTAACAACTGAAATCGTGACTCATCTGACCACGCCACGGTTTTCCACTGGTCTAGGGACCAGTCGATATTCTCAGGAGCCCAGGAGAGTCGCTGCAGGCGCTGTCGCGCTGTCAGTAAAGGCACTCGAGTCGGTCTTCTGCTGTCATAGCCCAAGGAAGACAAATTTCGCCGCACAGTCCTATCGGACACGTCCCTCGTACGTCCCACATTGATTCCTGCAGTTATTTGACGAAGTGTTGCGTGTCTATTAACATTGGCCATTCTACACAGAAGTCGGCGGTCTCGGTCGTTAAGTGCAGATGGTCGCCCACTGCGCTGTCCATGATGGGATGGGATGCCTGAAATTTCATACTCTCGGCACATTCTTGATACTGTGGATCTCGGAATGTTGAATTCACTAACGATATCCGCAATGGAATGACCCATGCGTCTAGCTCCAACTAACATTCCACGTTCAAAGTCTGTTAAATCTCGTCGTGCCGCCATAAATCACGAAAAACCTGTTCACATGAATAACTTGAACACAAATGAAAGCTCTGGAAAACGAACTGCGCATTTATACTTTTTCGCTGCGATACTACTGCCATCTGTATATTTGCATATTGCTATCCCATGACTTTTGTCACTTCAGTATATACATATATATATTTCTTGAACACTGGCAGAGTGCCTGCTATTTTCTGTTTCAAGTGCCGTTAGGTACAACATAGCAGACGCTCTAGAAAGGGGCAAATTCCAATAATGCATCAGATATGATGATAATAATAATAATGAAAAACGGCTGCCCACCTAAAAAGTAAACGAAAGTAATTAAAATAAAATTAATACACAATGAGATGGATTTGAAGATCAATTTAATGAATTACTCAATAAATCTGTAAATTTCCAGAAGCACGTAAAAAGAATGATTTTATAGAAGTGCGGGAACGTTTGTCTTATTCGTGATAATTCCTCAAAAGACATACACATTATTATTGGCAAAATGTATTTTCTGTTAATAAAACATGAAATTTAAAAGAACATTCCTCATGGCAAGCTGAAACTTAAAGGTAGCAAGCCAGATGCAGGTTACTATTTGGCAACATTATTTGTTGATGTTAGAAACAGACAATATTAGGGTTTTTAAATCGCTTTTTAGCATCTAAGATATATATTCGGAAAAACTTCAAATAAGAAAAGTTGTTCGTTTTAAATAAACCGCTAATTTTGGCAAATTGGATTTATTTTTCAGTTTTAAGAATGTTATAGAAAAATGAAAATATGCATCAAAATACTACCTTCCATGTGCTTTTTCCACCCCATTTGTGCTAAATGCCCAATAACGAACTCTTCCGAGATTTTTACATTTCGTACAATATATTCGACGCCATTTAAAATCCAAAAATCAAACAAAAGGGTTCTAATTATCCCGATATATGTGCAATGATATTTTAAACTCTTACTTTCAATTGTAATTGGTTTCCAAAGTTTTGTTTTAATTTAGTCCATAGTAACTTCATATTAAAACGTTCTCTTATTTCCTGATCCATTCCACTTTTTCTATTTAATAAATCAAATAAATATTATAAAGATAATACGTCATTCACTCCACAGGCCGAATAAATGGATAATAAATCACTGGTGTAAATATTCTTTTAAAGGATTCCTGCTTTTCACTTGTCTAAAGGTCAACATAAGGTCAATACGTAGAAGAAATCCTCTTAGAAATCTACACGTGCGTGATTTATGAGAATATCATAGTATATAAGAACAGAGATAAATGTTTCAGCTATTTTTTACGCCTTGTAAACCTTCTGCTGTTTTGCTGCGCTTCGTGTGTTTTGAGATGAAAAAAAAAAAACGAAATTAAAAATTAGCATGTGTTTGCTCCATGATTTGGGCCACGATTCTGCATGCTGCTATCCAATCAAAATTTATATATAAAGCTTTTGAACAGGTGGTTTTGGGTTCTAAGGTTCATGATCGGTGACGAGCGGAAGAAATTTTCGAGAAGTCTTGTCACTAGAACCAATGCAATAAGTAGTCACCCCATAGGAATCTATCTAAAATAATTTAAAGCAAAATCCGAATTACTTATGCAAGAAGCTTCTTCTCCGGTCCAAGAACCGTTCTCTGCGCACAATCGGATGCTGCTGCCCTTCAGCTTGAATCCGGAATCACAGCGAATACCGCAAGCAGCGTTGAATACGCGGCTACAACCACCATTCACGAAGAATCCGTGTTCAGGAGGATCCAAAGGCGGGCATTCCAAAACTAAAATGCAATTGGTTAAAATCATTGTAAAATATCAAAAATCAGTTTAAAATATTGATTATACGAATGTATTCAAATAGAAGATAACCGTGCCACATAATTATGACTTGAATAATGAATCAGAATATAAATGCTTTGGAGAAATTGAGTACATGTATAAAAGTTATTAATACTATAATAGTAATTGAGATTGAACATTCCCTAGAAAAATTTAATTGCAGGAGTTTTATTCTAAAAACTGTTAATTAGATGGGGGGGGGGTTAATAAAATATTCATACAATTCTTTAAAAAAAATTTTGCTGACATAGATATGCTCTAATGATATCACAAAACAAATTAAAAGTGAAACTAAAGACAGAAATAATAATTTCATGATACAATAAAGGTATTTCATGATATAACTGTTATTATTATTAATAATAATTCTCAAATTTTCTGAAGAGATTTGTAGCACAATTTTTAGGCTGAAAATATTTTACATTCTAAACTTTTAAAAATTAGCAAATTTCAAATATTTTCTGGGATTTAAAAAAAAATATGAATCGTAAAGCTTGATAATTCTGTCAATTGTTAAATTAAGATAATTTCGATTTTTATTAATGAAGAAAAAATGCAGATATTTAAATTATAACATTCGTTTTCTATGTAGAATTAAATGTTAGAAAAAGTTTAATGATATTTAAAGATATTATAAGGATTTTTTAAGTTTCATTTGAATAATTTATATACATTTAAAATTAAATCTTCTTAATTTTTTAAAGTTGTTAATATTTCTCACTGCTTTTCTTCAAATTACCTAAACCTTTTCAAATTATTCTAAAAATGATATTCTTAAAAATTATTAATAAATTTGTTAAGGATGAAAAAATCTGATCTTTTATACAGCAGTCATGTTTTAGCTATATATATAAGTTTATTTGTGACAAATATAGATAAATATTTTAAATAATACATCATGAAATATTATATATTACTGTACACATTTATTTTACACAGAAAATAGATAATTTTGAAAAAATAGATCACTAGAAAATAATTTTTGATTCAGGAAAAGATAACAAATATGCAAAGACAGTTAGTGAAATTATAAAAAGGTAAAAGCTTATTTAAAAACAAGTATAAACACTTTGGAATAGTTGATCAGCAAAACTAAATAAAGCGACTTTAACATCGTTTTTAGTGCCTTTTTTCATATTTTTGCCGTAATTTTGCGATTTTCTTTCCTCAATTTCTAATTTTATTTAATTTTTGAATGTCATACTTTTATGATACGTTCACATACAATTTAGAAAATATTGTGATTATTTTTTCAAATATAGGACAAAAAAGAAATGAAATATGGTACATTTTGATATAGAGCTAATTGATTTATTAAGGAAATGGAAATGATAATATTGCCATTTCACTTCCTTTAGTCTTGAATCTTATACTGATGAAACAAAAACAAGAAACATAAGAAATTCCACATCAGAAATGGGAATGTTCTTTACGAAAATCAAGTCCTATAACTGATATCAGGTTTTTTTCATGAATAATTTTTTTTTTCATTTCAAGATAAATAAGAATTTTATGACGTGTACAATTCAAAATTGGCTCTGAAAATAAGCTGGTTAAAATTTTCAATTGCGACACAATTTCTTTTTGTTGCATTTTAAAAGAATAAATAGCAGTTTATTTCTAAGCAGTTGAAAGAGAGCAGAATGAAAAATTTATAAGAGAGAAAGAATTTACTATCATTTCTGAAGTAAATCTTAAGAGGTTGGTGGACAATATTACACAAATTATTCACTTATAGTTATTGAATTTTTTAATGCTTATATACTAAAATATAAATACGTCAAATTAAAATATATATATATATTTTAAAAATTAAAAGATACATATTTTTAAAAAAATTTCAAAATATTTTCGGTAACTAAATGTTTAATTTCTTGCTATTATTTTTTTCCCACCATACATTTATCTGGGACAAAACTGTGTATAATTTTGTAATTCCGATTAAATAATAATTTTTTATAAATATTTTTATGCATACTTATTTAATTTTCACGATAAATTTTTTTTCTGAAGTAAAATTGACTTTTAAATATCTAAAAAGTCTCAAAATATAAAATACACTCTTTGTTTTCTTTTAATGTCCAGCCTAAATCTTGAATTATTATTTCTATTTAATTTCCTTAAAAACATGAAACATTTCAAAGATATTTAAATTTAAGTATAATATCACTTTAAGAAAAGTCGTTAAAATGTACTTCATTTTTCTCCAGGTCCTTCAGATATTCATTTTATTGAAAAATACATTGCCAAAATATATAAATATAAATTTTTGAGCTGTAACTATAAAAATGGAATTTTATGTTTTCGCCCATTTTTGCTTTTTTCAAAGTCCACTGTCCCCTTAATAAGAAAATATTCATTTTTTATTAAAAAAATCATTTTAATTTAAATTATATTTAATTACAAAATAAATATATCTTATTAATGCCTTACTAAAATGCTTTGGTCTTTTCTCTTCTTTCGTTTCTTCTACTGATTTTTTTAATACGAAGGTTGCCCAAATGAAAGGTGGGTACCTACAATTGCGCCAGAATGATTATAACTATAGCAACGCCCCCGATCAGGAATATAAAGGGCGATAGGAGGTGTGTATTGCGTATGGTGTTCAAAAGTAAAAGCTGTTCGTAGAAGAGAAAATTGATTGAAATCAAAGTCGTGATATACATGCGTGCGTCCAGATCGGAACAACGCGTGGTAGTATGGTTTCTTATTTTTCGATTGCCCTTGACCACTCAAGACTGATTACCTTTCCCAAAGAAGCACTATCGATTCAACCCAATACGCCAGTGATCTAACGAGACTATAGAATACAATAAAATGAAAACAGTCAGATCTTCTCATACAACAAGTGAGTCGTCTCCATGACAACTCCAAGAACTAATCTTCAATGACAGCAAGACGACATTTAAAAAATTCAGTTAGAAAGTATTGGAACTCCCATCGTACAGTCCGAATTTATCACCCTGTGATTTTTATATCTTTGAGCCACTTAAGAAAGCATTACGTTTCCATTCAGACGGCGAAGTGAAGGAAACTGTACATGACTTCCTCAAGAATCAAATACCATCTTTCAGCAGCAAAAGTGTTACTTAAACGATGGGACCTGCATAAAAACGCCCATGACAGCTTCTTTTGATTTCCAATGAAGGCATTCTTTTAACTGGAACTTTTCAATTTTCATTTGGGCAACCCTTGTATTTCAAATTTTTATTCACATGGTCTTACATATTTACACAAAAATCGTGAGGAACATTCCTTGTTTCATACCTACGCATTTCTTTCCCACTTTTTGAAATCCGGTCTTGCACAGACAGTGGTCCAAACTGGTACTTCCAGGCAAGGATACTTGATTAACATCCGGGCACGGAATGCAAGATGATATATCGCCAGGACTACTTGTTGGACGGAAAGTGCCGGCCGGACATGCTAAAACAAAAGCAATATAATAATTTAATAGCTGTATAAGACAACACAGTGAAAAAATTTAATTCGTCAATTAAAACTGCATAATTATTATAAGTGGTCTAATAAGTTAAAAAATAGAAGCAAAGTTAAAATAAAGGTGTTTTTTAACAAAGCGAAAGGAAAAAAAATGCATTTGAGTATAATTACTTTGAAAAAATATGGGTAATTTGACTGTGAGAAAAATGTCAAAGTATGATGAATACATTGGAAATAATCTATTTCATTTTTTTTATGTTTCAATTGATGATTAATGGTGTTTCTAGTTTAAAAAAACGAGGTTAAAATTTCACTTTTATTTTAAATAAAGTGGAATATCCTTTAACAATCATAATTAGTTCCCAAATCTTATTCGTAAAGTGAAAGTCTCGTTAAATGAATTTAATTAATTAATCTTTTTCCCATTGCAATCCATGTATAATGGAGCAATTCGTACCAATCCAAAAAATATCTAAACAAATTTGTAGCAATGTAATTTATTATTTATAACGCGCACTTCTCTTAGAAGAAAAATATCTAAAGATATTTATAATTGGCTACATTTCAAAATATGGTTAAAATGAGATATAGCCTCATCGTTAAATGAGTTTTGTAACAGACATAGTTATTGCTTTATCAGAGTGATGTCTCAACATATGTTGAGATAACTTCTCATGCTTTCAGTATCTCTTTTATTTCATTCGTGCTTTGTTATATCTGTTCCACTTCTGACCAAATCTTTTTCTGGTTCTAGATACTTTCTGCCACTGTCTTTACTCTCCATTTCTAGCTGCAAACTTAGAACAAAGACAAAATTTCGTTGATTAAAACTCCACATTCATTTGCTCAAACTCCCCAGAGTCGCGTACGACAATTCTATCCAGCCAAAACTTCTCCCTTGTAGATAGATATAAGGGTTCTCTATACTCAAATTCTCATCTCAAGCTTAAACAAGTTAATTCAGCTTGTGACGTTACGGATATTCTCCACTCATTTTGCGAAACATTGCTCTTTAAGCTAGTCACTTTTATGCGTTTTTCTTATCATGTGAATTACTTTTTATGTGAAATGATCATTAAGCGAGATTTGACTAAATATCTTACCTTTCTAAATGTATCGTTTCTATTAAATAAGTACAGTAAATCAACGTGAAAATTTTGCATATTCATTTTCCCATGACTCTAAACAGAATCGGAAATACATTTCTAACTGCTCATGGGTAATTTAATTCTTTGGAATGCTTTTATTGTGCCCATACTAATTTCATAAATCAGATACTTTTTTATTGATTTTAACTAATTTCTATAACAATTGTCATTTTAAGTAGCAAAATTGAATGCTCTAGAAATGACAGAACGTTTAACTGTTGGTCTCTTTCAAGAGTGTTGGTGTCATTATCTTGCGCATAAGAAATGAAAAGTTAAATAAAAATTACTTTAATTAAAAACAGAAGAAAAATTAAATTTTATGATGATATTAGTTATATAACAGGACATTTTAAAATAATATGGAAGTATATTATTTTTGGAGGAACAAGGCAACAAAATATAGAAATAACAAAAGATAATTATGAGCGTTATTAAAATAATGTTGCAGAAATTAAAACGTAATAGGATTTAATTTTAATAAATTCGATAGCGCTGCTCTTGTAAATTAAATTACTTTAAAAATACTGCAAAACACACACACAAGTTTAAACTTGCTGGCCTTTAGGTAATTGCATATTTAATAATTCACCCTTTTGATTAAAGGAGTTAAACCATTTTCTTGGAAAACTGGAATGAATTAAATATACAGTGAAGTACATACACAAAATTGCAAAGACAATCCGCAATCAATCTTGGAACAAGCAATTTGTTTCGAGTTTAGTTTAATTATATTAATGTTCCTAGTAAAGCAATACTTGGGCTATTTTGAGATCAACCTCGTAATTTTGAACCACGGTGAGAAGACGAGGACGACACCTGAACTGGCATCTCTCTCTCCACACCACACCACCGGGAGGACGTTTGGTCTGACGGATTCAATCTGCAACAGACCCTCTTACACGACGGTCCTTCGGTGGAATCGGGTCTCGAACCTGAAACCCTGCGGCTCACGAACCAGAG